>VDFB02083460.1:0-15606 GCA_007258455.2 Sequoia sempervirens
AATCATTATGCCTCAAATTGTCTATAGCAGTTTTAGTCATAGAAGGAAGGAAGCTATTAGCAGACTCAACATCACCAAATCCATGTTGCAGTGGATAAAAAATAGGAAGAGTATAAAGCTTCACCAATTCAGCTGACAAGTAAGCTCTATGGCCAATCTGTCTCTATTTTAATTGATACCAAATCTAATGAATTTTTTATAGATCCTAGAATAATATCCAAGATACCTATTAGACATAGATACTTGACAAACTCATGGACAGTCTAGTATGGTAATCGAGCAAAGCGAAGGGTATATACATGTCTCTTTTACAGAGAGTTAGATTTTCCAACCTTTCAAACCTAGGTCAACTTGTTTGTGACACCTTTAGGCTCATATGATGTAATTTTTGAAATAAATTGGTTAACTGAGCATAAGGCTATAGTGAACTGTGAGGATAAGGTAGTCAATTTTTTGTATGATTATGGAAACCTAGACAAAATTTGTGGAATGTAAAGACCCTTAGAGCTTAGACAGATTTCTATTATGTAGCTCAAGAAGGATCATCAAAAGGGATGTGTAATGTATGTTGTGCACATAGCAGTAACCTTGACAGCAAGGAACCATATTTATATGACTATCCTATTCTCAAGGAGTTCCAAGATGTATTCCCTGATGAACTCATAGAGTTACCTACAAAATGGGAATTTTATTTCTCTATTGACCTTTTACCAGGAGTTGAGCCTCAATCCAAGGTACCTTATCAGATGACTACCACCAAAATCTATGATTTGAAGGCCTAGTTAATGGAATTACTGAACAAAGGGATCATAAGACCCAGTGTGTCTCCTTGGGGAGCACTAGTTATCTTTGTGAAAAAGAAGAATGGAACCTTGCATCTATGTATAGATTATCAGATGTTGAATAAGGCAACCATCAAGAATCGATATCCACTCCCGAGGATTGATGAGTTGTTTGACCAAATGAAGGGAGTGGCAGTGTTCTCCAAAATTGATCTTAGGTTGGGGTACCATCAGTTGAGAATAAAAGAAGAAGATATTCTGAAGACTGCTTTTTGAACTCAGTATGGGCATTATGAGTTCACTGTGGTACCTTTTGGCTTGACTAATCCACCAACTTTCATGAGCCTCATGAATAGTGTATTCAGAGACTGCTTGGATGGATTTGTTTTAATATTCAATAATGACATCCTAGTTTACTCAAAATATATTGAAGAGCATGATAGGCACTTGAGGATAGTTCTATAGTGGCTGAGAGAAACCAATTTTTTTGGGAAGCTATCCAAGTGTTCATTCTATCAAGACAGGGTGCACTATCTAGGCCATATTATTTCAGCTGAAGGAGTCTCTGTAGAACCTGAAAAGATCAAGGCAATCATGGAATGGTCGGTGCCTCAAAATGTGTTAGAAGTTTGTAGCTTCATGGGCCTCATAGGATACTATAGGAATTTTTCTCAAGGGTTTTCCTAGATTGCATCTCCTATTACATCACTCCAAAGAAAGGGAACATGGTTTGAATGGAATGAGAAATACAAGTAGGCATTCCAACGCCTAAAGGAGAGGCTCATGACAACACCAATGCTGACCATCTTGATCCTAATGGAAGATTCATAGTAATCACAAATGCTTTAGGAGAGGGATTAGGAGCAATATTAAAGCAAGATGGACTAGTGGTAGCATATGAATCAAGGAATCTTAAGTAACATGAGGTGAACTACACATCATAGTTCATGCCTTATAGTTGTGGAGGCATTATCTCTTGGGAAATCCATTTGAACTCAAGATAGACCACTTGGTATTGAGATACATTTTTACTCAACCAAATCTGAATGCACGATAAAGAAGGTGGTTGGAATTCCTTAGTGAGTATGACTTTGAAATTGAGTATATAAAGGGAAAAGAGAATAGAGTAGCTGATGCTCTTAGTAGATGAAGAAATTTGGCAGCCATGATCTCAACAAGGTCTAACTTGAGACAATAGGTGATACAACATCTGTCAGGGGATGAGCACTATGAGAGAGTGAAGAGTTCCCTAGCAAAGAATCCTTCAGACCATCAGTTCGATGGGTATGAGATCGAACCAGATGGTATTTTGAGATACCAGAGAAGAATGTATATTTTAGACTTTAGAGAGCTAAGGAAGTTGGTTTTAGAGGAGGTTCATAATGCACCTTATTCAAGAAACCCCAGAGTATCCAAGATTATTGTAGAGTTGATGGCTCTGTTATTTTGGCCTAAACTCAAGAAGGATGTAGTGGAGTACATAGCCAAATGCTTAGAGTGCTAATGAGTCAAGGCTAAGCATGCACATCCAGCCGAAGCTATTGTATCCTCATGACATACCTGAGTATAAATGGTAGGTGATCAATATGGACTTCGTACAGGGGTTTCCATTGAGCAAGAATAAGCATGATGTTATCTTGGTTGTGATTGATAAGTTGACCAAGGTTATACACTTCGCGCCGGGATCGTTAACGAGCGATCTTCGCGGAAGGGTTCGTTCCCGACCAGGACTCGGACATTTCGGAACCGGTTCAGGATGACGCCAGAAATTCAAAAGCAAGAGCACGAACGGCATTCTTTCAGGAACCGTGGGCAGAAAGTGGAAACTCGAGTAGTCAAAACCTCCGCCGGAAATATTATATAGACGAACCGAACAAACAGGGAAGAATGACGGGGTTTGCTTTGCTTCCCATGCATAGGTGCCAGGCGCAGGCGCGAACCTGCCGGGCGAAAAATTAATAAAACACACCATCACGGTTAGGACAAAATTCGAGACAAAATCATAGTAATGAGACCCCATCACAGAGTAAGAAGAACTTTAATAAATTAAGCTAAAGTAAAACCTTAAAGGAAATGATAAGCCCGATAGAAGAGTTATGTTGATAAGAAAAAACTCTTAGGAAGTTCTCAATAGGAGATAAAGTTTTCTTAAGAGTTAAACCTCATCAAAATTCCATTGCCTTTGGAAAGTATTCCAAGTTGGCCCCAAGATATGTGGGACCATTTGAAGTCATGGAAGTGATTAACCCAATTTCTTATAGACTAGCTCTACCACCTACTCTAGCTCGAATTCATAATGTATTTCATGTTTCTTTGCTTAAGCCATATCATCCTGACATAGGTCATGTGCTTGATTGGAAATCCTTGTAGGTACAAGATCCAAGAGTGGTGCTAGTGGATCCCATTAGAATCCTAGATAGACATAACATTAAGTTGCAAAGCATAGATGTTGCTTAGTTTAAGGTCCAATGTGACCAATACTCATAAGATAGTGCTACTTGGGAGGATATGGAAGAAATAGAACAATCCTTTCCACATTTTCTTTCTTAAGAAAGAGACTTTGATAATTTTGCTAAATGATTTTTTTTGGATTGAAATATTATGATGTTTTGACTTGGAATAATTTGATGTGATATTGAAATAGACATATATGCTTTTATTTTTATTAAATAGACATTGAGACGATGTCTCTTCCAAGAGGGGAAGGATGACACAACACAAATTTATTGGATTTTTAATTATAATGCGATAAATTGGATTATTGAGGAAATTCAATATGATGGAAATTTTCATATTTTTGAAAAGATTGAAAGAAGTTGACTATCATTGACTATGTGATATTTTTGAATTATCACATATATTATTATGATTTGAACACTACTGATGAATTTTGGCAAGTGCAAGTGTGTGCAATTGTAGGGTGAAGGTTGGAGGAGGAGAACACAATTGAAGTAGGATTGTTTAGCCGGATCAAATGGTAAGCTAGATGGAATTTGGGTGCACACACCACAAATGGCATGCTAACTGCATTTAAATTCATATAGGAAAATTATATTGAGCTAACTGAATTGATATGGTGACTGAAAAAGATATACTTGTGAAGTAAAAATACATGTGAATTGTTATTTAATTGTCTATCTTGATTTTGTGTGAGTCTGAACTTGATAGAAAATAAAATGGTGGTTTACGAAATGAAATAATGTGTGTGATTCAAAAAATAAAATAAAATAAAATACTATCATTTAAATATTGACGCTTGAAAATAGAATAAAAGCTCATTTTTATTGTTTAAAAACATTGGTATATGAAACATATTAGCATTGAATTCAAAATCGATATTGTACATTATCGAATTGAAAAGAAAATTTAATTGAAATCATGGGAAGATTCCCCAAGTTGTGACCTAAATACAAATTATGGCCGATTAATTAAAATGGATAGTGGACGGAAATGGAAATAATGCCATAATGGAGGAAACAAACCAATATCATGCAAAATGAAATCTTTGTATTTTCAAAGACATATCCTAGGAAAAATAGCGAATCATATCAACTAGTTTTGAAGGAAAAAAGAAAGGAAGAACTTGGGGTAAAGAAAAATCAATCTAAAGATTAGGAAAAAGCTTGATCTAGTGGTAAGTCGATCCCATTTTGAAAATAAGATTGATTTTCTTATTGTTTCCTCTAAGCTACATGCAGTTTTGTTTCCATTCTATCAAACTTTTCAATAGCAACAATGATTATGTATTTTTTTTCTATTATGGATACGACTTTGAGCTGAGTAAATGTGTAGAATTGACCACCTTTCAGGTCACATGCCCTATCGGCCTGCCTTGCATGGATAATACCTAAGTCTTAAACATCTAATCAGTTGGATAGATCAGCTAGGATGAGGCTTGGAAGTCTTTAAAGTAATCGACTGTAATATAGTTCTTACATGTAGATGCTAGCCAATCTTTGGCTATTAGATTTCATTTCGATTAATAGAGTATAAACATTTGGCAACAATGTAGGGAACCGACTATTGTTCCTATGGGGTAAGGGTTGACACCTTGGTATCTTATTTTTATCATTTTGATAATCATATTGATTGGGCCGATAATGGGAATAGGCTTTAAACATTAGCCATATGAATGAAAACTATAGTTTTTCTGAGTCACCATTGTTCTAAAAGAATGATGGAGGAACGAAGTTAGCATTCCATATAGCCTTGTATGATTCGATCTATAAGATCGATATGATGTTTTCTTTAAAATATTTGCAAGTCAACCTTGCATGTTAAAGTACATGGCTTTATACCAACATGCTATTAATGGGAACTCTCAAATTTGGCCTTTGAATAGTTAAGGAAAAATTGTATCATTCATTTAAGAAATAGTCAATCCTAGAGCAACCAGAGTATGCTTTGCTTATAGTTTCTTGGAACCTTAAAAACACGAGTTCTATCATAGAACCTTGAAAACTATTGAAACTTGTCTCATGATCAAATGATTGTTCGGATTTCACAACAATGAGCATGTCATTTTTTTTAAAAACTCATTCTATATATATAATTGCATAATGGATTTTCAATATCATTATATGAACAAATATCTAAATGATGGATATTTTGTTCTATGAATGTAGCATTGGTTAGCCTGGTTATGATAATGAAATTTTAATGGCATTGTCATGTTACTGATAGTTTGAGTTAGATGGAAACAATAATGTATTATTGTAAACAATGAATGTTCTATTGTAAACGACACTGTTTTGTTATAAACTGTATCTGTTTAGCTGGGAACAATAATGTATTATTGTAAATAGAAAATTTACTATTGTAAATGACCTTGTTTTGTCATAAATTGTAACTATTTAGTTGGAAAAAACATTGCAATATTGTAAAAAGTGAATGTTCTACTATAAACAACATCAGTATCTTATAAAAAGTGTGTTTTACTTGAAAATACTTTTGTTTTGTTACTATTTAGTTGAAACAACATTGTTTTGTTATAAACCATGAATGTTCTACTTGGAATTTTTTTTTGTTCTGACACTGTTTAGTTGAAACAACATTGTTTAGTTATAAACCATGAATATACTACATAAAACAACTTTGTTCTATAACTGTTTAATTGGAAACAATATTATTTTGTTATAATCAATAAATATGTTCATATGTAAACAACATCATTTGGATATCACAACTTGTAAGATATAAATGGAACAACAGTATGTGAGAAACAGTTAATACAAACTTGTTCTAGATTCATTTATTTATTGAATTTTTGACAAATGAAAGCATCAAAATGGAACATTTTTAAATGATAGCAATCTGATTTATTGGATGTATTTCAGAATGTATGCACAAATCAATAACTTAAGTAGGAACATATATGTGTATGCACATAGACCTTCGTCTATATACATACACATACTTGTGACATACCTTTTTTTGTTTCTTACTTATTCCATTCCCAAATGTATAATGATATATTCTGAATGTAATAATGGGTCATGAGAATGATATGACTGAATAATGTAATAAAAAAATTCATTTGAATCGTATATCTGATTTTTGTTTAGTGAGGAGATAAGTAATTTGATTTACTTTTTTGTAGACATATGTGAGAAGAATATTCTTTTACTTGAATAGAACAATGATACCTAAGTAGAATAGAGCACCTCAGGGTAGATGCTACTAGAGGGTAGATAGTTGTTATGAAATAATGTGTAGTAGAAAGTTACCTTCCAGGATGGGTGCCAAGATGGAGTTCAGAGAGTATAGGTTTTCTTTACCAAAACCTATTTTTTTATTGTTGCAACATTATTTTTATGCTTGGCCAAGAAATATAGTTTATTTTATATGTATGGACTCTATGATAACACTCTCTGCCATTCCTAGCATAGATCTTGCATGTTTTCTTTTCTAACTTATAGATATAAATTTCATGTTGATGTATGGGCACACACCAAATTCCACCTTGCAGGTTGTTCTCTTGCTAAAATTTTTCTTGCAGGGTCAGGTATTCTTCAAGTTGGAAGAATTTCAGTGAAGCATAAGCTTTGTGGTTGGGTGATAAATCGCTTCAACCATGTTCTCGTCCACCAGTGGAGGCGAGCATCAAGAAGAACCTTCAATGTTTACAAGAATATCTTAGTCTATGATGTAACCTTGATGTAACCTTGATGTAAAAGTTGTACAATGTATTGACTTTGTGGCCTTATGGGCCAAGTCAAATTTGAATATTGTAATTTGATAAATTTGAAATGAATATATGAATCATTGACTCATTTTAATTAGACATGTGTTGCTATGATTGACTATGGATACTTAGTTATGTGTTTTTAATTTGAATATATTCATATATCATTTACAATAATATTTATTAAGTAATAATTTAGGATGGGTTATTATAGATATAAAATGCATATCATTAAATATAGTCAAGTTCATTTTCTCAATCATGGGGTGGGAAGCACTTGTAATTATCTAAAAATTGAAGGAGGAAGGCATGAGTGGTGGCCCATAATTGATAGTATGAGCAACATGGTTAGGTTTCCATTATCCTGTTGCAATTAGGTCATTTTCAATGTTCACTGCTTCAATCTAAGCTTATTTGATCCCATAAACCCTATCTCTTCTTAGCATAAGTTGGACATCAAGATCAAGGGCTGAAGTAAAAACATGAAATTGAATCACCTTGCTTGGTTGTTCTGGTGTGGAAATCTACTGCAGAGATCGGTTAAATTGATAGACTAACTCCCTCACAGATTCATGTTCTTCCTTTACAATTTTGAATAAACCTCTAAGTAGTGTGACTACATCAATAGGACTCTGGAAACTTCATAGAAATTATTTGTGTATGACATCCCATCTTGTTATGCAATATTTCTCAAATCCCTTGAACCATTCAGCAACCTTCTCGACAGACTGTGCATAAATATTCTGACAAAGATATCTTCATCTTGGATACCCAAGATTCCACTCACTGTAGTCATAACCAGGACTTGCTCTTTAAGATCTTGAACACCATCTCCATAGAATTTTGGAAACATCTTCTTTGAGCCACATTGAGATAGGGCAAGAGGCCCAATATGACTACCCCAAAGAATGGAGGTCATGGTACTTAGAATCACCAACTCCTATAAGAGTAATGGGGAGAAACTTCAGGTCACCAATGAGGTGGCAGTTGAGCTAGAGGGTGATTCTGTGGTTGGCTGGGATGGTGATTCAAATGCTAATTGGGAGGTTGATTATGATGTGGATCAGGGCGATGGGGTGGGTTATTTTATTATTCAAAAATAAATTTTAGGGGTCATTCCACTACTAGTATCGATGGGCGTAGGGCTTGCTCCTCTTCTTTCCAAGATGAAATTGACTTGCATATAATCAACTGCACTTCTCTTGTACCTCCAAGTGAGTGTATTTAACTGTGA
Organism: Sequoia sempervirens; assembly: GCA_007258455.2. Lineage (NCBI taxonomy): Eukaryota > Viridiplantae > Streptophyta > Pinopsida > Cupressales > Cupressaceae > Sequoia > Sequoia sempervirens. Next base: position 8,201 of record VDFB02083460.1, read on the forward strand.
TATGATTTCCTCTTGTTCTACCTGCATTCAATCTAGTTCAGTTTGAAGTATAAGTAAAACATCATTGTGGGGAAGTACCATCTTGTTGAATGACATGAAAGAAAATTGTCATAAACTTTAATCCCTTCCCCAGTAGAGTCACCAAAAATCTATTAGCGAATGAGTTGGCCACTTTAATCAATATGGTGATAATAATGATTCTCCTGCCTAATAAGCACTGGCACCTATTTGCTAATAGCTCTTGAAAGGCCACAATTGAATTTGTGGCTTTCCTCTAAATTGAGAGGTATAGCTCCCTTGTGCAAATTAAATGAAAGATAAGTAGATTTTAACTAGAAAGTGATAAGGCAACTGACATCAATCCATAAATATCTAATTAATATGAAATAAATCCTAAAGATCACCAGTCAAATAGCTCATAGACTATACTCAAAAATGATGAAATCTAGTGTAAGCATGAATGAAATATTTCATAATTGCAATGGGTGAAGTAAATGTAGTCGAATAAATATTACACATAAAATATATTCTTGTGTGTATGAAATATTGGATCAATTAAACGAAAATCAAACACATATTAATAAGACATTAAATCAAAAAGCTGTAAAGGAAATAGAATATGCAAACCGTAACAACAACTTCTCAAAACTGTCTTATCTTCCTCTAACTTCAGTGTTTTGTTGGTTTCCAGATGACTCTCAAGTCAACAGACCAAGCTCAACAAAATGACAGCTAAAGAACTAGATTTAAAATGCAAACTATGCTAAATGCAAAGCAATGCTAATGTGAGAAGATTGTTGTGATATTGAAACTGATATGAATGCATAAGCTGATTGAAAGTATTGGCTGTGCAAATGCGTATGAATGCGTAGTATATGTGTGCATGCGAAAGTGGATGATTATGCATAGTGTAACCAAAATCTTGGATTTGTGCCAGCTTTTATAGAGTTTTCGAATGGATTTGATTGGCTGATTCGATTGATGGTCTAGATTAAGCTTGTTCGAACGAACGGTAGATCTTCGAAACTGGAAGAGAAGAATGGAAGGTTTCCCTTTTCCTTCAATTTATGTCATTGAGTTTCGAAGGGAAACTTCCATCCCGAAGCGCGAGTCAAGAATTTGGAAGGGTGAGTTAGCACGAGTTAGAAATTAAATAAATTAAATTTATTTAATTTGGAAGTGGAGATTAAAATGGAAACCCACATAATTAAATAACTCATATTTAATTATGTTTAAAAAATGAAAATAGGGTGAGGAAAATATTAAATAAAATATTTAATATTTTAAATCGATTATGGGATGGAGAATATTCCATTATTCAAATATTCAAAATATTTAAACTTTAGAACCAAATGATAATTAAATATAAATAAATTATAAAAAATTATTTAATTTAATCAAGTGAAAGATAAAAGATGAGATGAAGAAGATATTCCCTTATTTAAATATTCAAAATATTTAAACTTTAGAATACTATGATAATTAAATATAAATAAATTATAAAAATTTATTTAATTTAATCAAGCAGAAAGTGGAAATGTTAGTAATTTATTTAATTTAAGGTAGAAGAATTTAGAAGATGAATGATATAAATAAATAATTAAATTTATTTATGTGTAGATGACTTTAGGGGAATTTTTTTTTTAGACTCGCTAGAATCTAGCACAACTCCCCTATAAACCGCAAAGGCGCTTCCGTAAAATTTTAACGCGGGATCGCATGGCGCTTACGCCGACATCGCCCGAGACTATGATCTGGAGACTAGAACTGTATCACAGAGTCAAGAATCTAATTACTTTGAAGCTAACCGAAATAGGCCCCCGCCTCTATGATTCTTCTTAGGGGAATTAATTAAATAAATCATATTTAATTAATTAACAAACTTAATCATGACCATTTTTAGACGTATACATTTTGCCCCTCTTTGAAGTGATGTGTAAAACACATCGCTTCAAAGAAAATAAGATTTTTGTCCCACTGATATGCTTTTGATATTTCTGCTGATGATGCCCCCTCGGGAGGTAAATCACAGATGAGAGAGAGTGGTTTAGCTCACGATAGATGATGAAAAAGAAATGTCCATTTTGAAAATAAAGTCAAATTTATGCTTGTTTGACCTTTGAAAGGTAAAAAAGGTTGAAAAAGATAAGTCATTTGCAGTTTTGACTTTAGTGAAACTATAGCTATGAGAGTGACAACGCGACATGGAGATTCCCTATCATCGCCACCAATTCGAGAGATCACACCGATATCAAAGGCCAGCTACGTATGGACCACCGGTGAGTCGATCTATCTACTTGTGCTTTCGAATTTTTCTGTTTGAATCAAATTTTCATGCTTTTCTGCGGATTTTAAATTTTAAAATGACGTATGCGCGCAGATAGAATAGTTTCGACATGCTTTAAAAAAAAAAGGTGTGCTTAGGGTAGAAACAAACATGCATAGAGCATACAAATCCGTATTAAAATCCGCTAGGGCGATCCCTAGAAACTATACTCCATGGGTAGGGCCAGAAAATTTAGGGTAGAGCTTTATAGGAAAATAAGCTATAGAGCAAAACCAACGATCTAGTAAAAAATATCAGCACATACGGTGAAAAAATGTGTATAGGGTCTATTTAGGAAGATAGGGCAAAAAAGAAAGGCTCTGACGTGAAGCATCCCCGTGAAAAAGAACGGCGCATATGGTAAACTAGGTAGAATTGATGTTTTGATGATAGTAACTTGAAAATGATGATTTGTCTTGCTTCCTTGGTCAAGAGATAGGTAAATTGTTGTGTCATCATGCTGATATGGATAGAAAATGATAGAATAATCTGATGATTGATAACTTTGCTTCCTATGATAGAAAACAAAGAGTAAATGATTGATATGATTTCTAATAAATTTTCTTTCTATGATAGAAAACAAATAGTGATTGATAAGACTGATTGTGTGATATGGGTCATTGATTTGATGTATTGATATGAGTCACTAATATGGGTCACTGATATAAATCACTTGATATAGGTCATTGATATAGGTAGGTCACTGATAGATATGAGTCCGATTGATGTTGTTTAAATGATTGATATGATTATGATGGATTACCATTGTGATGAAAATAGGAGGTTTTCAAAAACCTCAAGATTAGAGAGCAACATTCAGCAGGATGGGATCGGATCCCTGAGTTGACACCTGCTGATAGAGCGTTGATTGATACCTGTGGTTTGGGATCCTTGTTGGCAATGCCGCCGATTAGGGTCAACAGAGGATTGTTGACGGCACTTGCAAAGCGATGGAATTTGGATCACAACACCTTTCACATGCCGACCGGTGAGGTGACAGTGACTCTGAGGATGTATATAGGATCTTAGGTATCCCCGTGGTTGGAGCCCTTGTGTATTATGATCACAAGGAGCTGGGGGGATGGATGCTTTGAGGAGAGTGTACGGAGATGCACACATAGCTAGGTACTGGGTACCATGGGAAGACTTTCACAGATATCCCGCCTTGCCGGCAATTTTAGGTGCATTCATTGGAGGTTTCCTTTGTCTAGATCGTCGAGCAAAGGGATTATCAGTGGGATGGGGTAGGATTCTAGAGCAGATGTTGCTACAGCCGAGGAGATACGCATGGGGTAGTTGCATGCTAGCACATCTCTATCATGATTTGAACTAGGTGGTATACAGAGGATCATCCAGTTTGTCATGCAGGGTTACAGTGCTATAGATTTGGGCATGGGAGCACTTTCCTATGATGAGACCGGTGTGCCCTAGAGTTAGGCCAGCAGGTAGGCCCTATATCTATATGTATGCGATGTTCCTTACCTAACCCAAGCTAGGCAAGGTAGATTACTGGAGGTGATTGCTAGATGACATGGATACGGTGATATGGCGACCGTATCTTGATTGTGAGCCATGGGCGACAGATGACATTGAGATGTCGTATGTATGTATTCCATGGTTCCTGATCGGGAGGACTCCCTTCATTTTGGAGAGATTTTTGGCATTACGGGTACAAAGGCAGTTTGGGTTTACACAAGAGATGTCGTAGGGGGTTGCACATTACACCTGGAGCAGAGATGAGGCTGGATGGGGGCCATGTATTTCTTATTAGGCCGTATATACATAGTTTATGGCATTAGCACCTGAGGTATGGGCGGACAGGCGAGACATTGTGGATGTGGGCATGTCTGATGAGTACTTTGCATATTTTCACATGCATCACTTTCCTGGGTTCACCAGCACCAATTTTGGTAGCACCATAGCCAGGGGAAGGGAGACAGGAGGATGTAGCCAGCGGTGAGTAGGGAGCAGTTGGAGGAGAGGAGGTGGAGAGTGAAGATGAGGAGGATTTAGATGATGATGATGGAGATGACGGTGGGGAGGAGGGACATGTGTTGGGGAGGTCGAGGCGAGATATTTTGAGGGGTGTTCAAATTATGTGACAATCGCGGATAGGGATTGGGAGACAGACAGTGATCTGAATGGCGTCTTCATCTCAGCAAGGACAGATTGCTACACTCCAGGCCCAGGTGCAAACATTATAGGGTCAGCAGAGTCAGTTGCAGAGTCAGTTGGCGCAGTCACAGAGTTTCATTGTACAACTTCAGGCACAGCTGGCACAGGCACAGGCATAGGCACCTGCCCCAGGCCCACAGTTAGCCCAGGTGATAATAGAGAGAGATGCATTCAAGCAGAGGGCAGTAGAGGCTGAGGGTGTGGCTCAGAGGCTGATGGGAACTGTAGAGAGTGCATCACTACGAGATGCCATTGCAAAGGGCATGGAGATGGCCAGGGAGGCTAAGTACTATAGAGTGAGATACGAGGAGTTGTGTCCTCCAGATCGCATAGAGCCCTACCCACGGTCCCATAGCAGGACGAGGAGAAGATATAGGACACACACCCAGAGTAGAGGAGTGACGGGGCCTTGGCAGGATCCAGATGCAGGCACCAGTGGCAGGCCACCTCCTTCCAGACCAGCTCCCTTAGGGGCATCGACCAGCTAGAGTTATGATGTATATCATTTTTGGAGCATGTATATGCCATTTTTTATCATATCTGATATATGTTGCTTTGGAAATTTTAGTTTTATTGGACATTTGGACATTTGTATCATTTTTGATGAGTGATGATATGTAGTAGCGATAATTATTTTGATGATGAGTTGACATGCATTTATGATATGATGATGTGATATGCATTTATTTCAATATGTGATGGATTTTTGTTATGCATTTAAATGATTTGATGACTAACATGATATGCAGGATGGTTTGATTATGATGTTTTATTATGATTATGGTTTGATGATGTGTACTAATGATGTCATGCAGATGGATTACTTATGATGTGCATTTATTATTTTTGGATTTTTCAGTGCAGATAAAAGATGAGAAATGAATGTTGTGTTCATGATATGTATTATGATATGCTGTGATGTGAAATGATATGTATGATAAAATGATATGATATGATGTAAAATGATATGAATGCTACTATGAGATTGAGAAGAGTAAATAGTGATGCATGATAAAATGATGTGTGATGAAATATAATGATTGGTAATTAGAATGAATGGATAGATGAAATGGTAAATGAAATGATAAATGAGATTATAATGAAATGAAATGATATGCAATGATATGGAATGGGATGTTAAATGATATGAGATGGATGATAATGAGATGAAATTGTTAAATGGATATGATATGTAATGTTGAATGAAAAAATGATAATGAGATGAAATTTTAAATGATATGATATGCAATGTAATGAATGATAATAGTAAATGGATGATAATGATAAATGGATAATAAATGTAATGAATGATAATGATAAATGAATGAAAGGACTATAATATGGTAATGCAATGATAGAATCATATAAATGATAATGATAATGAAAAATGAAAATGAGAATGGATGATAAATGAATAGATGTAAATGAGATGAAATTGTTAAATGATATGATATGAAATGTTAAATGGATAGATGAAAATGAGAATGAATGATAAATGAATATATGAAAATGAGATGAAAATGTTTAAATGATATGATATGAAATGTTAAATGGATAGATGATAATGATAATGAATGATAAATGAATATATGAAAATGAGATGAAAATGTTTAAATGATATGATATGCAATGTTAAATGGATAGATGATAATGAGAATGAATGATAAATGAATATATGAAAATGAGATGAAAATGTTTAAATGATATGATATGCAATGTTAAATGGATAGATGATAATGAGAATGAAATTGTTAAATAATATGAATGATAATGATAACGAAAAATGAATGGAATGATGATAATAGTAATAAAATGATGAAATGATAATGGATGCAATACTAATATGAGTGATAATGGTAATGTGATGATAAGATGGTAATAATGGAAATGAATGAAATGATGAAATGTTAATGAAATGATAATGAATGAAATGATAATGAAACTAATATGAAATGATAATGAATGAAATGATAACGAAACTAATATGAAATGATAATGGAAATGCAATGATGACGAAATGATATGAAACTAATATGAAATGATAAAATGCTATGAAATGATAATGAAGATGAAGTGATAATGGTACAAATGTTCCTATTGTCCTCCACAAATAGTCCAAAGGAAAGTGACAGCCATTTACCTTTCAAATACTCTTGATGCAAATCCAATATGTACCGCGGTACAATGACCTAAAATGAAATGCAACTAAATGAAACCGACCATTTTGTTGAGCCTTTCATAAGCCCTCGCTTTTAAATCATCATAGAGCATTTGAAAAATGTTGAAGTACAAGCATTAGAGGGGAAATTAGCACCAATGATGACCTCGAAAATAACTTTCATGATTTTGATATAGCAAGTGAACACAGCACCTAGTATAATTGAACCAAGATGATCTCGAGCATTTCTTGCATAAACAGACAAAGATTAATCCAATCTCCGATGTTCTGAACCACATCAATGATAAACTTTGGAAAATCATGTCTTGTGACATATTTGCAACAGATGAACGATTAACCTCAATACAGCAGACAAAGAAAAATCATCCTCTTTCCTTGCCACTGTAGTTTAGTACATCATCGAGTAGGCTCTAGGGAAATGATATCAAAAATTTAAACAACCATTGTTCAAAATGAAATACTATGATTCCAAACATTAGTCAGATTAGAGATCATCTAGATACGAGTCATGGTGAAGTACGCAACTGAAAGCTACTGTGATATGGGATCAATGATTGGATGTTTTGGTTTGATTTGATTGTTTTGTTTTGCCTGATTTGCTTCGATGTCATTGTCTCACTGTTGAAAGTTGATTGCCCCCATTATGCCCCATGTTTACCTTTGGTATCAACATAACTTGCTGCAATGAATATGTACGAAAATCAAGCCATGATAAGATGTTATCAC
>VDFB02083461.1:0-50996 GCA_007258455.2 Sequoia sempervirens
GCTGTTTCCTTTTGTTTGTGTTGATGATGAGAGTCCAGCACTCTATTGATGGTTGGGAGAAGACTATCTCCTCCATATTTCATTGTGTTGGTGTCATCCTATGATGGTAGTGTAAGTCTTCCACTGATGTAATTTTGTTTTTAGGGTTTCTAGACTTTGAGAAGGCATACATAAGGTAGTGTCACCTTGTGTATTGTTTGTGAAAACTGTTTGGCATCATCGTAGTGTGCGAATGTGCATTGTACTATATATATATATATAATGTTGCAATTATAACACAAAAAATTTGTTAGCCTATCATTCATTGTCTGCTAATGTCCTGATGTAAAAGTTGGAGCATCACAATACTCATATCCTAAAATTTAAGCCTGTATAAACAATAGAAATAATCAAGACTCAATTCAGAGAAGCGGAAATAATACACGACCTTTATAATTGGAGTTGTCTCTAACACAACTAAAATACAATCTCTAGTGGAAATACAATTGCCAGATTTACTAGTGAACCATTTGAAGAAGTGTAAGCTACTAAGGATCACACTTGTGATTGTACCCTTACTGATTGGGAACCCGTTTCAAGTGATGAGGATATTTTGAATGTGTGGAAACCAAATGACTGTGACTGATCACCTGCTATGGGGTTTATAGTTCTTTTTAGCAGCTTTTTTCTCTCTGGGTTTGATGTTTAACGTTTAAGGCTCACCCTGACTAGACTTTGAGGTGTGACTATCTCCACCTATCTGTTTTTGTGATATAGTGTATTTTAAAAGACTTTTTATAGTTATTAGAAATATGTATTTGAGTCTATTTCATAAAAAATAAATTAAAAGAATTACGATTACCACCTACACTAGGTTGCAAATATACAAGCTGACAAATTGCAATACAGAGGAAGCATAAAGCAGATTCACCTGAGATTTATGATACACGAGGAGCACCCAAGGTGCTTGTCATGTGGTTTCACTGTCAACAGGTTATTCAATATTTAGACTAAAGATATTCACAATTCTGTTGAATAAAAAATAGCATTTATCATGATTTATTCTCCAATTCAAGCCTATATTCTTGTCCTTTCTGCCTCTTCTTTGGAACACTCCAAGCCTTGCAGAAATCAGATTCCTCTACAGGTATTTGAGATGCTAATGACTTATAAACTCTGGTACAAGTAAATATGTTAAAAGCTTGTAATTTTCAAGTTTCCTCTTTGTTCTGTCAATGCCAAATACAACTAGCTGAACTGAACTAAGTACAAGAAAGTAATATTCAAACAGCATAAATACTACTGTGCATATTGACTATATCCTCTCTTCAACAATTGTGGTCTTGAATTCAATACTGTTCCACTCCAAGACAATGGTATCTTTATGGACATGGTACGGTTGTAAAATCTTGGGACCAATCATGCTAGAATTTTCAATTTCCACTGCACATTTCTGAAGCTTGCAACGTGCAAGCTTTACCGTGCACAAAGAGAACCTGTGAAGATGCTGCCAGTGAAAGTAGAACTAAGAAATCTTTTGGTTCATGTTTGAGAGTCTAATAAACTGTAAAAGTCATAGAGAGTCAAGTACAAAGTAAATTGTGTTTAGACACCAATACTTACATGAGGGGTATCAAATCCTGACTCACATGCATCACACAAATCTAGTGATAGTGTTCGGAGCAAGGGCAACTGCAATTGGAGTATCCAAAGTAAACTAGTCATTATACTAAAAAATAATATGAAGTTTGTGATTGTACCCAGAAAAAAAGTTCTTATTTTGATTGAGCACTCTGAAAGTCACAAAATTATCTTTCAACCAGAGGACTGCTTGAAGAAACCTCAGAAACTGAAGTGTGTTTTGATGATTCTGAAATGATAATGATACTTCACCTTCAATGCAGCTTTGAGGACAAAGTTTCTCTGTATTCCTAAACCCTGTGAATCAACAATGTACCTAAAGGGCATTAGCACATCTTTTTGATGATTTCAAGGAAAATAAAAATAAAAATTGATCAATCATTGTGTCATGAAACTAAATAAATGAAGCTTCTAGCTACATACTATAAAACCCTAAAAATGTGAAGAGTAACTCATCACTAGATATACTATCTAATATTCCAAAAATTGGAATTAGGCATGACTTTGTTGACGGCTGAAACTAATAATTTGTATAAGAATGTTTCATGTTCCATTAACATCAAAAGGACAGTACCGTTTAGCAGCCATATCCTAAAATGTCACCCCGATTGTCAAATAATGCCACCCTAACAACTAAACCTATCTCCTATTACTGTTTTTATACCCCATATACCTTTGTAACTATTTGTTATGACCTTTCAATTGCTTACTTTGCACATATATCATACCAAGAAGCCATACCATCTGCCGACTTAGATGACATAATCCTCATACAGAGATACTGTTTTAGATGTCAAACCATTTATTGGCACATCTATACATAATAAGAAGCCACACCATCTATTGACTCAGACAACACAATGCTCATACTGAGATTCTTAGACATCAAACCATGTGTTGACTAACTCAAACCACATTATACAGATGTCAACATAAAATCACATCATCATACATTTTTTTTACAACTGTCATTGAAGTCTTCAGTCATTCTCCTTGTACTCCAATTCCAGGACAAATGATGCATGACATTAAAGACAAGAATATATATTTTTTAAAACAACTTGATTTGAATTCATAGCTCTTAAAATTCCTACAGTACTGGCTTTTGAAGGTAAGAAAGTCCCAGCATGGTGTCGCTCGGTGAGGTACAAAATAGTTTAATAGTGCAATAGGCCTCCTTGGATACATCATATCTGCTCCTGTAAATGCTGCATTCACTTGCTTTTTGTTTTTGACAAAAATATAATATATTGAATTAAAAGGAGGGAAAGACAGTCTTTTATGTGATGCTATAGACCATAGTTGTTGTATAGAGTAGAGGACAGAAGGCAATCTTAGAGTACAAAACCTGGGGATTTCCCAGAATAACATAGTACAGCATAAGAACAAACAAGATTGTAATATCACAAAACCTACAAAGCAAAACCAAGAGTTTAACTAATGCCCTTACACAAAATTAAGCTTTGGAAAATGACAGATGTACAGAAAAGAGCATAGATTTGTAGATTGAAAGTTATCAGTCCATGGTTTACTCACAGTTCCCCTGGGATGCCTTCCTCATTGTTGATGTCATCTTCTTTTTTAATTGTGCTCCAAATTGAGTTTGCAGGCTTGGCAGCAGTTTTGAAAAGACAGTAGGGGCCATCTTCATGATGGGTGTGCAGGTCCATGAAATTTCTGGCCATAGCTTGCCTCTTGAGTCTTTGCAGCCTGTTGCATGGCTTCATTTGGTTGGTGTTTCTGCCTTTTAGTTGTGATCATAACTTCAACTGCTACGGACCTGTTTTGAAGATTTTGTAATTATCTCAGGTACTTTTAGACAGTCAACCAGATTTTCATGCCTGTTTTGAAGTTAAGTAATGCAATCCGATTCTTGGTGTAGACAGTTGACCAGGAGTTTGATGAGGTATTGTGCAATTTTTATTCTTTACTTGAGCCTCATGAATCTTTGAAATTTGAAAGATATCAATCAGTATTGTATTATCAAGACATTTTGCAGCTGTCCTGTGAAATTGGTATGGGACTGGGAATTGATATTGGCATGGTCTAGGAAGTTGGGATTGGGGTTTTGAAGGGGAATCGCTGGTAGAGAAGCAACAAGAGGGTTATTGGAAACCTGATGACCGGCATGATGGTAGACAGCATGGGCTACATGAAAGGCCATAGCAAAGTGCCTCTTTTGGAAGTTGGAAGGATACAAAGAAGGGACAAGACTAGTATGCACACTCCAAATAATAGGGTATTGGAAGAATTCCTTGGGAGAGAGAACTTGAGTGTGTTTCATATTATCTCCCTCATTTCTGTACACATTGAAAGCAGCATAAGTGTTTTGAATAGGAATGAAAAGTTTGTTATCTGTGCCCAATAACAGGGCCTTTGTCTGAGGATAAATAGGTGTAACTGTTTGTTTCCTCTTCCTCAGCATTCATTGTCTATGGCTGCTTCTTGGGTCCTGTAGATTTTTCTTGGTTTTTGGAAGGCTGCATTTTTGCAATGTCCTGTACTGGAATATTTTAACTAAACTTCTGAGTTTTCATAATCTATGATGCTTAGGCATTTCGTCAAACATTTTTGCATATGATCAAATATGGAATGTCTCTGAGTGAAAACACTGAGAGTTGCTGCTACTAACATTTAAGATCATAAATCCATCATAACATCAAACAATTGTTCATAGAACTCACATGGACATTACGTCAAATAGTTTGCAGCCAATAGAGTTAACACATTTTCAGAAATAATCACCACAGAATAAAATCTTGCAGCTCCAATAGCACAAACAACTTTTATTTATCAAAATTATTGACTGGTAAATACTTCAGCTACAAATGATAAACACATATACTGCTGTTGTAAACTGTAATGTTCAGAAATTCCAAACAGCATTTGTTTATTCTCATGAAATTACAAATGTTTTATTTATTATTTTGCTGACCTCAAAAAGTAGCTGATTGGCAATCCAAATCAGCAGTCAACACTATCTTTGACCACCCTTGAAGATGTACAGCACCCTCCATAGAGATATTGCTCCATTTGATATTGGTACTTTCCTTGAGAAATGGTACGACAGCCAATAAAGTGTAACAGCTCCCTTTATAAATGCTGTGCTAGGTTTTTAAAGCCTACCAAAGGCTGTGGTAAGAGTTAGGAAGGCTTTTCAGAGCCTTCACAAATGCATCGATCCTCCCTATGCTGACCAATATGTGGTATGGCTGGGAAATATTTAGCCCCAACAGAATATAAAATATTTTAATCTTTAAATACTCTTTCACAGGCACACACTGCACTATTAATAATTTGTGTTTTTCCTCACACATGCACACCCAGCACAATAATTTCGCATATATATTCACTAACAAAATTTATTATTTGCCTGTAAATTAAATAACTTTGTATCTCACACCTGGCAAACTTGTAAACTTGATAAATTCTTCAAAACCCCAATTATTCTAAAATTTGTTTCCGGAGGAAACTTCACAAATTTCAGACCCTACCGGTGAAGCACAAATGCGAATCCTGGATGAATCCGTCTAAAAGAGGATTTGGGTTTTTGTCCAAACCTCTGATCCTAGAACTCGAGGGTTTCCGTCCTCAAGCCTCCTATAAGCTAAGCACTCCAAATTTCAGACAATCTCCAAAAGATAATAATTCCACAAAATGCCAAATGATTTGTCTTCATCCCTTTTTAAAGGCTTAGCTCAACTTCTAGAAGATTCTCAAGGGTTTCCGTCCTCAAGCCTCTTGTAAGCTAAGCACTCCAAATTTCATACAATCTCTAAAAGACAATAATTCCACAAGATGCCAAATGATTTGCCTTCATCCCTTTTTAAAGGCTTAGCTCAACTTCTAGAAGATTCTCTTTAATTTAATAAAGTGACTTTTATAATATTTATTACATTTTTAGTTGTCACTTTAGTAAATAGATAATTAGTTAAATATTAGTGCCCCAATTATTAATTTAAGACAAAATAATATTTAATCAATTAAATAAAATAGCTAGTCAAAAATTGGGGACATTACGGTCCTCCCTTTCCAGAGATTGCTTGTCCCCAAGCAATCTATACCTAAGTGCCATAGCCAAATACCCGGATCCCAGATGAACTTGCAGAATCCTTTGCCATGCTTCTGCTGCACTACTTTGATGTCATTTGGAAATTTTGCATGCCAACTCTTTGTTTTCTCATTTGAACTTAAACTGAGTCCAAACTTGCCAAACTGTTCCAAAGACAATGGAAGCTCAAACGGTTACAACAAATTCAAATATAACGGTCGTAACAAATTGAAGCTCGGTAAATTCAAGGTAAGGTGGCACAGACCATTTAAAATCAGAGAAGTTGGCAAGAATGGAGCCATTAGACTTGAAAACTTAGACGAAACACTGCTGCAAGATTCCATCAACGGATCAAAACTGAAATTGTACAAGAAAGGAAGCACCAATTGGAATAAATATGCTGGGATACTGTAATGTTCCCTTTTTAGCCCTATGTTTTTCAGTGGTCGATAGCCTATTTCCGAAGTCCCATAGGCTACTAAGAGGCAATATTAGGGTTTCCAAGATTCTTGGAGGTTTCATGTCAATTTTTTAGAAGTTTGTTGCGCGAGTTTGCCAATATGCTTTCTAGGTCTTTCTGGGTTTTTTGAGAACCTTGGTGGGCAGTCTACTATTTTTAGCAGTGTCTATTTTTAGTAAGTCACGACGACTACCCAAAATGTGCTTATTTTGAGTTTGGAGTCACTATTTTTAGCAATATGCTATTTTTAGTAAGTGCTATTTCTGGCAATGGGTTTTGGCAACAATTCAGCACCGGGTTACTATTTCTGGCAGAGCAGTGTTTGGTGTCTTGACTCTTGGTATTTTCAGAGGTGGCTTCTCCAACATTCTTGGAGTTGAAAAAAGGAAAGGTTGATAATTTAAGTTGTTTTATTTTTGCTAAGTGTTTTTTGACCCCCATGCCTAGAAGCACAACTTAAGTTGTTTTTAAAAAGGGGGACTCAAGTGTTGGATGCCTATTTTGGTGACTTATGCTTTTTAAAAGATAAATTGATGCATTTTCAAGTTGGGCGCCTAAGTCATGGTCAAGTGACTTTTAATTGAATATTATAATGCTCCAAAGGTGGTGTCCCTTTTTGGAGGGAATTGGATTTCAAACTTCTAGGCTTTTGGAGCCTATTTATATGCCTCTTTCTCTCATTTGGTTATGCTAATTTGATATAACGAAGTGCTGCTGAAATGGTGATTGAACTCTTGGAGTTTTGAGGACGAAATCCCTCCAAGCTATCTTCAGTTTTGAGGTTGAGAGGTACCTCCTAGCTGAATAGTGTTGCAGCTTCATCTCAGGGGATGCAATAGAGTGAATAATGGTGATGGCTTTCTTATTTGCTTCAGTTTTGATTAGCTTTGATGTCTTCTAGTGATATTTTGGTGTGTTAGTTTGTTGTTTTGGAGGTTTTGGTGTGTGATATCAGACTTTTCATGTTGTTGGTTATTGCCTTGCTGACCCATGTTTGTGCTCACGCTACTCGGAGGAGTGAAATCTATTTTGTGGGTATTGCTTCACCTTTTTCTTCTAGCTTGGGCGACCCTTTTTGTAGATTATGATGATTTTTAGAGGAGTTTTGGAATTTTAAGAGGAGGTTGATGTTCCTAGGGAGATCGTACCATTGATGGTGATGCTTTGGAATTTGTGCCAGATTTATATTGCTTGATTTGAGGTGATTTGCAGCTTGAGTTTGGACACCTAGGCTTGCTTATTCATTGGCAAGTGGTTTGAGGAGTTTTCGATGAGTATTTGGAGAGTTATGAGTATTTGAAAGGTGCTGATTGAGGTTTCCAGTTCACTGCTATAGTATATTAGACTACTGCTACAGTTATATCAGACCTCATATACCTTGTCCTTTCATGAATTATGTTGCCTAACCACTCTTGTGTTGTAGGGATTGTTTACTGTATCATTGGGCAATCATATTGATTTGTAATTCTCATGTTTTCATGTACTGGACATCATATTGTAACACTGATTTGGTAGTACCGATCAGCTCTTTGCTTTCATGTTATTTGGATACTTACCCTACTGCATAAATGGTTGCTCCAGCTGAAAAGTGGTTGAGCCTTTTGCTTTATGTACTTCACACTCCCACTGAATAAGTGGTTGAGTTTCTATTCTTCTTTCTTGTTGCTCGCTGAAAAGTGGAAGTGGTTGGCTTGCCACCAAGAGCATTACTTGTTTACTTTCATGCATTGTTATTTACTACTCACCCCACTAAAGAAGTGGTAGTTTAGAGAAAGCTCAATATTGTAAGCCAACCACCGTATGCTCTCACCTTGCCCATACTGGGATTTGGGTGATCAGAAAGTAGAAGGTATTATATCAGTTAGCATTGTTAGTTCAGTATTTGCAAATATCCTCTTACACTGTATGCTCTCACCTTGCCCACTCCAAGATCTAGGTGATCAAAAAGTGGAGGGTTGTTATTCAATTGCTTATACTTGCTTTCATCTAATGCTAACGAGTAAAAAATTTGTGAAAAAATAAGGGTGGATTTTACAGATACACAATGAAAAAAGATTGGACCACAAGCAAAACTAGAGCCATGGAAGAAGAGGACTGGGAAATAACTGGGAACTAGTTTACAATGGAAGAATATTGGGCAAAGGGAAGAGATCAGAAATTCATGCAGGAGAGATTGGTCAAGAAACTACTAGAAGGAATTGTAGTACCACGAATAAATAAACATTTAACAAATGCTTTGTTTGAAACACTAGCATTGTGGAAGAAAGTATGGGGTCACTGGGAACTATATGCAGTATGCACCCTATGAAAGAGAAAGAAGAGGGTATTGTTGATGTGTTTTTCGTGACCGCACCAACGCAGAATAAAGTTGCCAACGACGACTCTATCCTCTCTTGAATAAAGTATCTAGCACGCTAAGATCGCGAGAGAGTCTGTGCGTTCAACTCCAAGGTTTCTTCAGTGCAATAGAATACCCTCAGTTGGCTTGATGTGTTTTTGCTGGTATTTCAAGGGGACTTACACAATTGTTCAGCAGTTGACAGCAGATTAAGGGCTTCACGTGATTCAAATGATTTGGCAGGTAAGCACAAGTTTCCTAACACTAACTAGAAAGTACTGAATTTAAATGAGTGTAGGGCCTAAGAATTTTATGTTCTATCTAAGGACAGGACATGGGATCAATCTCGATAGACTTCGACCAGACTCTGCTCCGCCTCACGTTGGACAACTTACACAAAGTCGGTGCAATCTTCAAGGGAGTGACAAGAGGTTTTCAAATTATAACTCAACATGTAAGTACCATCAAAACGACGCATACAAACACATGAATGACAATTGAAGTTAAGTTTGTGATGTTTTCTAGTTGACCACACAAGGCAAACTTGTCGTCAGCAAGCTGCTAGTGGTATGGATAAAATTGAAGTTTCCTTGATTAACACCACAAATCCACCGCTAACATCTACTTGCATGAAAATGAAAACTACTCTATATTAAGTTACTTCTTGATTCTACATGAATTGGAAGGATGAAGAAGCCTTGCTAGCTACTCATAACAAAGAGGAAATCACCATCAATGAAAAACTCTTTTATTATGAAAGTGTTCACAACAACTTCTTACAAAGTACTCAAATGGAAGACTTTTCTTCCTTTTCAAACTATACTATGCTAAGCTATCAACTACACTATCAATCTCTCTGCTCTAGTCTCTAGTCTGATCTCTAAGCTCTACTAAAATACAAATGAGGGGGGATGCCCCTTTATATAGCTGGCCAAGTCCAATGGACGGCTTAGATTACAATTAGCTGGATGGCCCAGATTGTGCCACCTCAGCCCTAAACAAGATTCACCCTAAAAACCGCCACCAAGAGGAGTGGGGTAATAAATGAGCCATTAATGTCCATCATCTTCCAGAAGATTCATGTTCATAGATGCGTTCACACTACTTCAACTTCTTGGACTAGTATGGCAGGCACATTCTTGATCTGACTTCAAGGTGGCAACCTCCTTCTCTTGCTTGATGATGATTTTCCCTTGTTGTCGTTTTTCAACTCCGAAGTGCCTGAGGACAACCTTCTCTCCATCCTGAGCTTTGAAAACATTCCTTCTTTGTCACTTGAGTTGGGCACATACTAAGTCTCAACACTTAGCCACTTCTTGCAACTTTTCTTCCTTCGAGGTTGAAATGTAGTCTTGGAGTACTTGCTTCATGATTCTATCATCTTGGACTATTTGCTTCATCACTTCAAGTCATCACCGCTTGGTCTCGACGTTCCTCCTGCAAAACAAGCAAGGAGAAGAGCATCAAAACACTTCATAATATAAACTCAACTTACTCACCTGGTTTTCATGCTTTAACTTCCAAGGGTTCATCATTTTTCTCTAGCCAACTTTGCTTTCTTCATGATTTTTCAACATCTGTAGGCTGGCGCATATAACACCTGTGCGTCATATTTCAATGCCTTAGACAAATTTCATCCTCCTCCAGGATGTATTCAAGAGATGCATTTTTAAAATCATCTTTTGAAAGTGTTAACTTCAACTGCATCTTCTTCAAGAAATTTATTTCATCAGCTGAGGTGCTGACAACCTTGATTTTACTCCTCTCTAACTCAAGGAGACTATTTTCATGAAGAATTTGATCAAATTTACCTAGGCAATCAACTTCAAATTCATCATTCGAGGCATTTTATCTTCAACAAAACATTTTATCCTTCCTGCCTTAGAAAATTTTTAAGTTTTCCCCTTAGAAAATTCATCAATTAGGTGCCCATGGAAAATCTTCATCTTGAAGGCCTTGGCGAAGTGTGGAAGACTTTAAAATCCATTCCTCATCGCAGACGTTCAATACCCAGAAGAAAATTCCCTTCAGAAAGTGTCGAATCCATGGGTCTACAAACAAAGGGGTTCATTTAATTTTTGGATTTTAAACCTTAGAAAAATATTTTTCCATCAAATTTATTTTCATTCTTCACATCTGGGCATAATTTCTTTGCTCTGCCTTGACAATTTTCGTCATCTTGAAGCCGACACATTCTGACATATCCATTACCAATTTTATTCATGCCTTAGAAAATTTCATCACCCTACTCAAGCCTAGGCGTACTCCTTTAGAGGTGAAATAAATTTTAACACTAAGAAATTTTTTTAAGTCCCATCACCAACATGGGCACATATAGGGGGTCAAGGAGGAAATTTTGAATTTTTTCTTTAAATATTTTTCTCCATTCATCTTTCTCCAGACATGGCGCATATAGGGGGTCAAGGAGGAAATTTGCAACGCCTTAGCATATTTTTTTTTTTATCCATCTCCAACAAGTTGATATGGGCGCATTCAAGGGGGTAAGGAGGATTTCTAACACCTTTGACTTTTATCCACCTAGCATCTTTGATCTTGGGTGCATTTTCCATGTCAAGGTGGAATTATTTCCAACGCCTTAGAATATTTTCTCATACATCTACCTTCACCTTGCACTTGGGCACATTTAGCATGTTGAGAGGGAACTTTGACTTCAACGCCTTAGATTCTTTTCCTTCACCTTCACTTGAGATGGGCACATTTGGCATGTGGTGGAGGATTTAACCTTGCCTTGGTAACTCTTACTTCATCTTACTTTCCTTGAGGGCGCATTTGAGGTATGGAGGATATTTTCAAACACTAAAAAACTTTTTCATCTCCCTATTTCTCCTTGGGCGCATTTTGAGGGTGGAGGTGGATGAACTCAACACTTAGAACTTTCTTCATTTCTCTTGGCAAGGTGGGCGCATTTCAAGGGTGGCAATGGACTTAACTCCACACTTAACATTCTTGATGCCTCTTGTAGCTGGGCGCATTTAGGGGTATGAAGAGGATATTAACTCTTGCCTTGGAAAAATTTTAACATCTCCACCTTGAAGAGGGCGCATTTGAGGGGTCTAGCAAGATAAACTTCAAACTTAGAAACTTTTTCAATCACCTTCTTCTTCCTTGGGCGCAAAGGACCCCTTCTAGTTTCATTTTTGAAGACTTAGAAAATTTCTTACCTTGCTCTTGTCTCTGGGTGCATTTGGGGTGCTGTGGTTTTAATTTCCATGCCTTAGAATTTTTATTTTTTTTTTCAATGGCACCTCCAAGTCAAGGCGCATTTAGGGGTCCCTACTTCAGGTTTTCTTGCCTTAGAAGAATTTTGAGCCATCATGGATTGTTGGCGCATTTAGCTAGGCCTACTTCAAGTTTCAAACACTCAAACTTTTCTCCCTTAGCCTTCTTAGCTCTTGGGCGCATTTGGCTAGCTGAGCTTCAAGTTTCAGACACTTAGAAAAATTTTGAGGCCCCTCTTCTCCTTGGGCACATATGAGGCCTTGAGCTTCAAATTTGAAGGATTTGGAAACTTTTCAATCACTTCTTCAACTTCAAGGGCGCATTTTCATGCTGGAGCTTTCAATTTCACATACTTAGAGAAATTTTCAATTCCTTCAAGCTTGCAAGGGCACACTTTCATGCTGGAGCTTTCATTTTTATCAGAGTTGGATGAATTTCAAAGCTTTCGTCCGATTTGAAGTGGTTTATTCACGTTGCCCTCGGCTTGCCCTAACTTTCTATTTTTAGAAAGTTTCCCAAATTTTGCATTTTAAGCTGATTTATGGCTCCAAAAAGCTAGATTTTTACTTTGCCTCGACCCTCGTGACATGATTGAGCCTTTGGCGCTTGATGCCTGCCTGTACTTGCTATTTTTAGCAACTTACTAAAAATAGTAAATGCTCAAAATGAGCTCAAATTTTGCGTGTTGATTGCCTGAAGGACATCGATTGTGATTGGATGTTGCATTTGTGTAACTGTCGTGTTTCGCCCTAGATTTTAGGAAACCCTAATTCCTCTGCACAGGCCTACTAAAAATAGTAAGTGCTTGATTTTTGAACCTCTGCAACTCCGTTTGATCTAAAATTCGCGCCATAGGGTCTTCATCACTTGCTTGACCTGTACCTTAATGCCTATTGCTGGTTTACTATTTTTAGCCAATTTCTGGAACGCCTTATTATAAATAGTAAGTGCTCCAATTGCCTTCAAATTTTACCGGTGGATAGCTTGAAAGATGCTGATCGCAGTGGGATACACCGGTTTTCAAAAATTCTAACATTTTACCCCTCATTTTGGGTCCCAAAGCTAGAAACACTAATTTGACTTGTATGTATATCAAACGACCTCCGTTTGACTTTGTTTTTGTTGCACTTCGCCTTGTTTGTGGTTCTGATGCACTAGGCAGTTGCCAGAATGCACCTGCTAAAAATAGTAAGTCTTTGAAAACTGATCATCTTGCTTTGCATGTCACATTACTATGAAGCTTTCGAAAAACCCACAACGAATCACTCGACATGCGCTGAAAACCTTGACATGCAAACCCTAAAAATAGCCTCGGAAGACGGCTTCTAAAAAAGTGTTGATCTTGGTTTGCATGTTACACCGTTGCGAAGGTCTTGAAAAACCCACAAGGAATACGCTGACATGCAAAGAAAATCTCAACATGCAAACCCTAAAAATAGCCCCCAAAAGCTGAACTCTAAAAGTGATCATCTCATTTTGCATGTTATATCACTGTGTAGGTTTCAGAAAACCTAGAAGGAATCTCCATACATGCATTGAAGAACATTGCATATGAACCCTAAAATCTGCTCCAAAAACTGAATTTGCTAAAAATAGAAAGTTGTCTGTTTCAGCTCAAAATTTGCAAACGAGTAGCTTGATGTATTCCGGATGCAGTGTAATGATCAAAACTTCAAAAGTGCTGAAAGAACACCCTGAATTGGACACTTACTAAAAATAGAAAGTTGCCGAAATTTGATGAAACTTAGCTGAGAACCTGCTGAAAGCACACTGACAACAACGTTAGTCTCATATTTCAATTTATTCACTTCATTTGATTTCAGATTGACCAGAAAAATACAAAACCCTAATTCTCAGATTTAGCCAAAATTCCAAGGTTTAAGCTCACAGACGGGCGCATCCCCGGAAAGCAGATAGCAAAAAGAGACAGAAAGAGAGAGAGAGAAAGACAAGACCAAAGCCAAAAGACTAGAATGGAGCAAAAATTAGGGGGTCCCCATTTTGAATGGGGTGATGTGTGAAAAAGGTCACAACAGGTATGTGACCTACAAAATCGACGAAGAAGTTGAGAAGGAAAGAAAGAAAAAAGAAGTCAAGAATGAAGATGATTTGGACAAAGAGGATTGAGATGGATATGACTTGGATGAATATTCAGAGGAGGAAGGACTCTGCCTGAAGGTCTTAATAATGGCAGAAGATATGTTTCTCACCCAACAATCCAAACATAATCAAGAAGTAATCAAATATACTAGGGAACATCATTTGGAAGCCCCTCCACTGTCGACCACAAACAGACTATGGCGGGTAATACCAAATCTAGTGGGTGTACTGACGATCGAGGGAGAAAATGTTACATGGTATCAACAGTATGGAGGGCGATACGTCAACGAAAACTACAAAGCTACTAGACCCCCTCCTCTTGTAGATAAATTTTTTTATTTGGAATATCTCATAACATGTTATGAAAAAGTGTTATAAAAGACAATCTTTCTCTTGTAAATGGTGGTATGCATTGGAGGTGAAGGTAAGAAGATGTGATGAAATGAAAAGCTAGAAAAAGAAAATTTAATGGTAAAGAAGAAGAAAATAACAAAAAGCAAAAAATGGAAAAGTTCGAAAAATTAAAAAAAATTATGATGGAAATGTAAAGTGGCCAAAAAGAAAAATTTAAAAGGAGATATTAAAATATTAAGGCAGAAAAATAATAATGTATTAACGTCAGGAAATATGAAAAAATTTAAAAAGGGACATATCAAAATATTTCCTATGACAATTATTAAAATATTAAAAGGGAGAAAAATTAAACCAAAAAAATCAAAAACCAATAATTTAGCCCAAAGGAAAAAATAAAATACAAGTCATAGTATGACCAGTTGGAGGGAACAGAGGCAAGGAGAGATAGTACGACAAAGAGGATGTACGACCACCAAGCAAATTACTGAACATTGTACACCAATCAGGGATCATTGTACAACAAGGTGTGGAGAGAATCATACAACATACGACAAACAAAGGACAACTAGAGGTGAATATCATAGGGTGTGGTGGTACAATGATCACAACAATTAGGAATCGTACAACATTGGGTACGACTAGATACAAAGGAGGTTGTATGGCGAAGAGATATGCTAGAACAAGGTCATATGACTAAAATAGAATAGACCGTACGAGGGGGAAAACCATACGACCATATAGATCAGCGAAAATATACATGTATGCCATATGACATAAAAGTGCAGTAGGAAGGTTAAAACCGTACATCATATGATTGAGAGTGTAGTGGTTCCCATACGACATAGACCAAATAATTTTAGTGTACAACTCAACAATTACATAGTATGGATTAAAGAAATCGTGCAACACAGGCATTGGAGACTGCCTCGACCAATTAGTAAAAGTTGGCGAGTTCATAAATTCAATTGTTGTGATTGTTTGTGGCAAAGACATTATGTATTTACCCAGTGTCCAAGAGTGTCAGAAGCTGATTGCTAGACATTGATTGCAGACATGGCTGCAAGTAGTAGCAAAGGCAAGCAGCCAGTACCTTTCAGACATCACATTCCATCTGCAAAAATCGCAAAGGGGAAGGATGGTGACATCTGTAATGTCCCCTTATTAGAGACATAAAACGCACAAGTTAGGGTCAAGAAATTTATTTACCAACACCTAATTTTGCACCATGTCATTTTCCTTAAGGGCCTGCACACATCATGCATTACCGACAAATATACATAGTTCCTTAATCTAATTCAAATTAGGCAATTCCAGATTGAACATTTTAAGGATAAGTCAGATACATTATCAGCTAGGGCATAAACACATCATAAACTGATATGACTTATTACTCTTGATTCGAATAGTTGTTCGCCTTGTTTCCTCTTTCCTAACCTCATTGGATGGTAGATTTACTATGCCAAGGGGGCGTGCACGATCTCGAGTTGGACACCCTCAAGGTTTATTACCTGTCTTGGGCTTCGTCCAACATTGGACCAATTCACCTGCCTTTCCCTCCACACACTCCCTATCCTTATTGAGTGCTAGCGAAAGGGAATTTTGGTCCAAAGTCTATTCTTCAAGGTAAAGTCATAAAAGCTCAATAAGGCACCCTAATTGCTATAAGCAACATTATTGTGATATTGATAGATATTATCTATTAATCTCAAATGTGGAACTATTTTTGTTGCATAAACTCATCGTATTGTGCTTGTCACATTCACAGTTTAACACAAATTCGAGTATTAGAAGCATTCACTGAATATTGAATAAGATATAGGGTTAGTTATTTTACTGTGACCCACTGTCATAGTAAACAGTATTGATTTCATAATCCTCAATGATTAATCAGTCGGTGAGGATACTTACCTTTGTTCGGTGCACTGATTGGATTTTCTCAAGATGAAATCTCTTGTAACCCTATCTATCTTTCCTCCCCATGCAATCTGGTCCTTCACACTTAGGAGATCAAGCATATTATAGGGATAATACATATATTTGTGTATAGTAGTAAGATATATCATACCTCCGATTAATAAACCTGAATAATAGAGTATGTACAGCTTTATTCCCATCGAACTGCTATCTATTTCTTATTGCTGATGGTTTGATAAGATACACACAGTTTGTTGTTATCTTTGGAAGCTCTTAAACCCGAATCTTGCATTCAAAGTGTTTCTCAAGGAGACATTAGAAATGCTAGAGATCAATAAATTAGATACTAAACACCTTTCAAGGTCCCATAGACAGAGTTCTATTTATACCATTTATCATTATAGCGAATGAGTAGGACCATTATTACTTATGAGGCTCAATAATTGCTACAAGCATCATTATTGGATAAATAAATAAATATATATATAATCACTCCCTAATTTATGTCGATTGATATTTATGTATCTATTTATTTGTATTGATTGGTATTCCTACAATAATTATTCTTACTTATATTTATTGGTACTCATATATACATTTATATAATTATTCTTCATTAATATTCTACTCTTATCTCCCAATAATGTTATGGCTGCAAACAGTATTTATGTACAGATGTCTCATTATTGATTTCTTATGTTAGAACTTATAGATATGTACTCTCTACTCTTATGATTTATTGCCAAATTTATCTATGTATATACACTTGTAAACTTATCCAATGCATGTTAAATGGCTTTCATCAGACACAGATTGTATTGCTGCTGCTGTTCTGAAAGTCCTCTATTTCTGAATGTTTTCTCCTCCTCATGGTTGTTTGATGAGGATAATAAATATAAACAACAAAATGTAAGTGATAGTATATAATTACTATAATAGATATATCACAATAATATAATTAGATGTCCAACAAAATAAATGGCATGTATAATCTGATTATTCCAAAATGACACAAATAACATCACTAGAATTACTATTCATATGTATAATCATTATTACATTATTATTTAAATCCATATTTAATTTCATAAGATATCAAACTTGTTATTTTTTTAACTCATAAAATATTTGCTAATTGTCTTTATTTAAATCCTTAATGTATTTACCAACTGATTATATGAATTCAAGAATTGTTAAAGTCTACCATAGAAATAACAAATAAATACAAACATACAATAATATACAATAATTATAATTAAACTTACCACTGTTTGCTGCTGTTGTTGGTGATTAGAATTACAGAGAATGTGATTCTCTGTCAGAATATATTCTTTTCCCTTATTCCTTCCTTCCAGCCAAATCTTATAACAAAATATCACGGGCTGCAGAAGTTAGAAATGTCTCTTGGGAGGATTCGCTGCTTTTTTTGTTTCTTAATATATTCCAATGTTCCACCCTTTTTCCTTAAATATCTGCCCTGCTGTGAGGAGATGTGCCCCTCCACCTAATCGCTGCTCCTTTCACAAGCATTTGGTAGGCTTTGTATTACTCCAAGCCTTTTCATTAATTGCTGCCATTTAGGGGCTCTCAGTTAGGAGTTGCTGGCTGCACTTTATTACATATTTTATTATTGTATTCTCTTTTATGATTTCTGTTTTGTATTATTTTATATTTATTCATTTTATATATCATGTGTTTTTATATTCTTAAGTTTATATTAGCTTTTTACTAAGTAGCCGGTTCGGGTTCGCAAGTTCGGTTCACCGGTTCGGCAAAATTTTTTGGGGGGTGGGTTCGGTTCGTCTTGGGTTCGTTAGTACAAATTACAAAAACATGTAAATATATATATATATATATGCAGCCTAGAAGCATGAATTCAGAATTAGGATTAGAATATCACATAACAATAACATCATATAATTTATAAACAACAAAACCACCATAAACTTGAATGTCATTTAAAACATGCATGATAAATATTCATTGTTCAAACTTCAAGTTCAATATTACAACACTTTTAAAGTTTTACTTTTAATCATCATATGGATTCTCTAAATCATCCATATCAATGTCAACATTGACATTAGATGAAGTAGGAAGACTAGATGAATCAAAAGTAGTGCCAATGGCACCATCACTAGCACTACTATTGTGCCCATGCTCTTGTTGGATATCCGACTCCTCATATGCAATATGCTAGGAACTGCAAGCTTCCAAGTCAGTATCCTCTGGCACTAAATCCCACAACTTCGTCTCCCCTTCCTTGTAGTTAGGTTGTTTGTGTGAAAGGAAACGCAAATTGGAATGCACATATACTAAGTTCTCCGCTTTTTTTGACAGCAATTTATTGCGCTTTACTGAGTGGATGAAAGAATATGTGCTTCAATTCCTCTCAGATGCGGATGAACTAGCAACCTATGAAGACAAAGTAAACAATTAAAAAATTATAAATGAAATAATGAAACTTTTAAAACTAAAATATGAAAATTTATTAAACTTACTTGTGATAAAATTTTGATTGCAAGGGGCTGCAAATTTTGGAAGTATTGTCCATGGAAGTACCACCAAGAATGAGCATCCTTTAAGAACCTATCATGGGAGGCATCAACATCTAGATGATTTGAGTGCACAAAATCAGTGAACTCATCCGTGACTACACTTCTCAAATCTCGATCAGGGAAGAGTCTCACAAATGTTGCCTTGTACCCTTCAGCCACTTCTAAATCTCTATATGGAAGAAGCCTTCCTAGTTGTGAAAGAAGCTGAGAGCTGTAGTATTTTGGAGTCCATGCAAAGGCAAGAAGGTGTAATGGAGTTGTCATTTTGTTCCATCTTTCTTCAACAATTGTTTGCACTTGTTTGAAGAAAGTCTCTTCAGGGTCTTGCTCTCTTGCGTTTATGGTGCACTTGATCTTCTCAATCATTGAGTCTGTACCATCATAAATCTGTCCAATGCATGGCTTGTCCATGTTAGTATAGCGAATCATACTCAAAATGGGCTCGGTGAAGCTAAGGAGATACTCCACACGATCCCACCATGAGTCATCTAATATCATGCTCTTAATTCTTGTTGCTCTTTCAGTGCTGCTTTGCCTCCATATAGACCAATTGGTGCTAATCACCATGCTAGAAAGTGCCTACTTAACTTTCACAAGTCGTCTCAAGACAATTGTATTAGAGGCAAAGCAGGTTTCTGCAACCTATTGCAAATTAAAAATAATAATTAAAATTTAAAAATAAACTTTAAAGAAGAATTTAAATTAGAATGCACAATCAAATTATGAAAATCAGAAAATGACAAATGCAAATATTACTTCTCTTACCTTCAATAGCTCCAATTTTGAAAATGTTCTAAAGATCCCTTGAGACAATTGGTGGTTGGTGACGAACATCTGAATGTCCTCAGCCTCAGTATACAACTGTTTGATCCATTCAATTTTATTCCCAATCTTTTGCAGCATAAGATTGAGTGAATGGACTGCACAAGGTGTCCAAAAGATATGTGAATATCTTTCCTCAACCAACAACCCTGCAGCTCTACAATTCTTCGCGTTGTCCGTTACAACTTGAACAACGTTGCGGGCTCCCACTTGCTCAATGGCTGCAATAAGAATATTAGCAATAAATTGCCCATCTTTTACTTGCCCCTCACAATCCATGGCTTTCAAAAACATTGCCCCTTTAGGGGACACCGCTATGACATTGATCAAAGGCCGATTTTTTGAGTCCTTCCAACCATCTGAAACAATGGACACACCTGTCTCAACCCATGAATCTCTTATAGGCTTCAATACATCTTCAACCAACTCAACCTCCTTTTCCAATAAAGTGCTACGCACCTTCTCATAACCCGGGCCCTTGTACCCTTTTGGAGCTTCATTAACCGCTCTCAACATCTCTTTCCAATATGGAGAACGAACAACATTAAAAGATAATCCATTGGCATATATGCATCTTGCTACACATTGGTCGGCAAGGGCTCTACTCTCATTTTGAAATGCAACTTCCAAAGGTCCCTTTGCTCTCTTGTTTGCAAAAGGTTGTGCACTTTGAGCTTGAAGATTTGGAATGGCCATAAATGGGTGGTCTTCTACCACAATATTGGGATTGGGATTAGATGGGGGCTGCATTCCCTTTGATTTTTTTTTTAACAAAGGGTGATTTCCTTTTTGGGCTTCCCGTTGATCTGCTGCTTCTTGCTCCATAATGTATTTTGCAACTGTCTCAGGTGGAATAGGGGCATCTTTCTTTCCAAGGCAAGGTGAGATGCCTTTTCCACTTATGCCACACAAATGTGCTTTCACCCTATGGTATGAACTAGAATATGTAACTTCACACCCATTGCATTTCCAAACATAACCACCACCACCTGGAATCTGTCTTATCATTTCAACATACTGCCATAGAGGAGAATTTGCACTTGTTTTGAACTTTGGGTTTGGTTTAGCTACGGAGCCGGAGGTAGAACCCATTGACATTGTGATTCCTATGGCAATTTGTTTTGCAAACAACACATTCAAAATTTGAATGAAAACAAAATATAATTATTTTTTTAAAATTAAAACCTAGCTCTTTTGAATCTTGCACAATGTATACATTCATAGAAGAACAGAAAAAAAAAAAAAGAAAAACAAAGTTTCTGTTTGTAAAACAAAAAAAAGAATGAAAAAACTCAAAAAAAATGAGAAAAACTTACCTCTTTGCAAAAATATTCTTCAACAATCTTTGTGGCAGCCAATGAACACTTGCAAATCGGTAGGAATGGCAATGCAATCATTTGTAGAAGCTTCAACAATCAATATTCAACTCCTTTTGTCAATCCAACAAGTTAAAATAAGAACTTAGCCTCTTGGAATGAAAATGCTTGTTTGCAAAACAAATGAATGAAAATGAGGTAGTTTAGGTGTTTATTTTGTTTTAGAGGTCACTTTTAGGGTTCCCATGGGCGTGGGTCAAAGTCAAAGTGAAGGAAATATTAAAAAAATACCAAAACAAATGCTTTTTGGTCACCAAACGCGTGGGTTCTCCTCGGGTTCGCGCTGGGTTCGCCCGGGTTCTGCTCGGGTTCACTTGGGTTCTTCACCGGCGAACCAAGTCTCCAATAGAAGGACCCTGGTCGAACCCACAGAGGGACTGGACCAGGACCCAAACCCAGTGCGAACCCGGACCAGGACCCAACCCAGAACCAGGTGAACCGGCTACATAGGCTTTTTATATATATGTTTTATATTATTAGAATACAATTATTAATATCAGATTGCAAATAATTATTTTGTTAATATTTATATTTTTATATTTGACAATTATAATTATAATAATATCTCATAATAATTATAATTATAATAATATTAAATTAATATTTATTTTCGATATTTATATTGTTATTCATTTTATTTATTCAATCATATTTCAACGTTAGGGTTTGAGATTTCAAGGACATGACAACATCATCCAACAGATACCATCACCTGGGAGAGTCTCATGAATAGTGAGTGTCGATCATGGTGGTTGGGAGCACAGGACGATCACATTCTAATTTCAACACTTCAACACATGCAAGTGGATAAGGCCACCCAATTGCCATTCTTTAATTCTCAGGAGTTCGAGCCCTACTTGCGCCAGATGATAGTACAGTGCAACCGACGCTCTCACAAGTCGGTGATTGACTACAGAGGATACCTAATGACTATATCCTTTGCACTTGCCGAATTCACTAGGGTATTTGGGATACCTTCGAGAGGAGCACCAATAGCCAAACCTACGAGGAAGATGCCTCAACAGCAAAAGGAGTCACTCTTGGAGAGAGTATGGTGTTCAGACCTCACTCAGTAGGAGAAGAATAGCATCTGGAGTGTAAGTAACAGAGGTTTGAGGAAGAATTTCCTTACCACTCTTGAGTGGAAACACGCCTTGGACTTGATTAAATGCAGACTCACAGGACCTAGCAGAGTGTCGAATATTGTAGTGTGGATAATTACTCTCATGGTCAAATTGAGTATAGGGAGTGTATAATTGGGCAGGTATACTCTCAAAGTGGATATGAGAATTCCTGTGTCTAAAGCACAAGGAATTCTACATGACCCAGTGCACCATTGGACTCCTACTAGACGCCATCTACACACAGGTACGATTCGACAAGTGGGGTAGATTCTAGCCCGTAGACCAATTGGATGCATCATGGCCAATTGTGTTCTATTTGGCCAGCTTGGGGGTGCAATTAATGAGAGAGACACCTCAACCAGCAGCACCACTTGTGAAGAAGATAAAATAGAGGAATATTTCACCTACTTCGCCGAGTGGAGATGACTACGAGGCTATAGAGTTATCTTCCTCCACAAAGATGAGTACGGATGAGGTTTCACTTGCAGGAGAAGCACGCTCTCAAGAGGACATAGAGGAGGCTATTCTAGTGCAACCAACTATCATAGTACAACTAACCATTCTCTCACAGCCAGTACCTATTGCTATAGTACCAGTTGCAATTCCATCTACTATACTACTAGCAGTAGCACCACCACCAACACTAGTATTACCACTGGCAATTGTGCCACCTTCAGTCGATGATGACATGGAAGAGGATGTAGGCATAGACAACTCCTTGGGTATGATGGGGGCACCACCAGATGCCCCTCCACTAGAGTCACCAGGATTATTGGCTGAGGGCATAGAGCCACCACATGAGCAAGAGTCGACGAACATGGCAGTCACTCATACAAGCCCTGTAGAGCCCTCACAGCCAACCTTGCCAGCCACAAACATCTCCATGGCAACTGTGCTAGAGATAGACCCACGACCACATCTAGCAGAGTTAGGAGAGGAGGAGGAGTCAAGTGAGGATGAGTCCAAGGGGGTATTCATTGAAATTGGTCGATCAGATGCATAAGACCCTGTCGACACAATACAAAGGTACCTTGGCAAGTTTCAATCCATGGCAAGGGTGATGTATGAGGTAGGGGAGATATATCGACAGTTGGCCATTGGTCATGATGCCTTGGTTGCACAAAAGGGGGATAGGTTAGATGTGAAGGAGAATTTTTCAGATGCTTCATCTCATAGGGCTGGTGGGGAGTGGAGACAACTGAGAGGTTGACGGTCTGGCATCCTATGAGACCTACATCTGGTGGAAGGCATGTTAGAGTTCTCTCGGCTCTTCACGAGATGGAGCTCTGCCATAGAGATTTTTTTTTGAGGTTGTGTTGAACCATGGCTTCCAATGACGAGGCCATGTAGTCGAGAGATAGAGCCCTCTCACGGGCCGATACAATCCAATCAAAGTTAGCTGATCATATCTAGAATTCTTAGGAGTAGTTGGCTCAGGCAATAATAGCAAAGCATGCTCGGGTCACAGCACTAGAGCAGATGGTTGTGGAAAGAGGTAGACAACTGGCTGAGAGAGATGCTCAACTAGCCGAGAGGGACGGAGAGTTACAAGCGAAGGTGAAGGAGGTAGAGAAGACAGTGACTCAGTTACAGAAGAGAGTAGGAGTTGGAGACAACAAAGAAACAATTGACGGAGGTTGTTCATATGGTCAAAACCATAGTTCATAGACTCAAACTCAGAGAGTACTTGGCAAGCCCAAAAATTTTGACTCAACAACTTAAAAGTACTAAAAAGACTTTTTTTTTGCAAAAATTCAATTACAGAATGCATCAAATGAATCTAAGAAACCGTGAGGAATTGTTTTCTATTACATTTAATTCTTGAATACATATGGATTACAAAATGGTATCATCATGTGAAGCCAGATAGTGGATACTAGATACAAATAGCTAGCTACAAACTAATAACTATTATGAATATATGATGATTGTCTTTGAAAATCATCACCATAAATTTCATATATAGGAAATTACAATTTCCTCTTCCCCAACCTAGTGAAAAATTGGGGGGTAGAGGGTATGGTCCTCTTCACATTTGATTGTGGCTTAGTGCTTGGCATAGAAGAATGTCCCTGTGGCTCCAACCTGTTACATCCCCTCTAACTTAAACATGTTTATGACAATGGAATTATGGCCGTTATGTTAGTTGCAAGTAACTACTTTTCATGTGAATGTGAAATTGAGGATAAAATAATTGTTTTATATGTCATAAATGTAAATGTGAATGATTTTCTTTTATATGCAAAAATGTATATGATGATGATGAGATTATATTTAAACATGTATATATACGTCGTGAATCGTCTAACCCTAGTCTTTTTGTCAAGTGGTTGTAGGATCGTCAACACTCGAGGGGAAAGGGAAATATCATCAAGGAGAGGACATGGTCAACAAAGGATCAATTTTATCATCAAACCTTGAGTCAGTGTAAGACAATGTATCGAAGTCATAACTTGGCCATAAGTAATATAATATAATTATTAAACAAGTCAATTTAATTATTTATTAATAATCTACTTTTAGAGTTGAGCAAACCAATTCTCGAAATATATCTTGGGAAATTTCAATGGTTATAAAATATTAAATTAACAATAATAACTATAATTCTTATGCCATTGTTTAAATATAAAACATAAGGTCTTATTGATGTGACTTTTGTGACCGCACCAATCAGCAGAACAAAGTTGTCCAAAGGCTACTCCGTTCTCTCTTGATCAAAGTATTCCACACGCTAAGATTGCCAGAAAGTTTGTGTGTTCAACTCCAAGGTTCCAAAATACTTTGGAATACCCTCAGTTGGTTCGTTGTGAATTGTTGTTTTCACAAGGGGACTTACACAATCGTTCATAACACTTGTAGCTAACAATAGATGGATGATTTAGAAGGGATTTATGTAATGCGAATGATTTTGCAATTGGGTACGTTTTCCTAAACCTAACTGGAAATATGCGGAATTCAAAAGGATGCAGGGTTCAGAAAGCTTAAGTTCTATTCTAAATGCAGGATATGTGGGGTTTGATTTCAGCAGACTTCGACCGGATTTTACCTAGCCTCTCGTCAGACAGCTTCAGCAAAATCAATGCAATCTTCAAGGGAGTAGTAGAAGATATTCAGATTATAATTCGGCATACATATACCATCAAAACGATGCATACAAGCATACGAATCACAATCGAAATTAAACTCAAAATGGTTTCCAATCGACCACGCAAGGCGAACTTGCCGTCAACAAGTTGCTAGTGGTATGGAATGAAATGAAGCTACTTCAATGAAACACCACAAATCCACAATTAACTATTTGTATGAAAATTACTCCTACTTGAAGTCGAAAGACGAAGAAACCTCACTAACTGTCCATAACAAAAGGGGAGTTCACCATCAATGAAATTCTCTTATTATGAAAGCCTTCATGACAATTTCTTACAAAATTCTCAAAGGGAGAATTTCCCTTCTCCTTCACACAATGCAAATGAAACTATTCTAACTATCTCTAGTAAAATGTCTACTCTCTAGTGTCTCCTCGGTGCTAATCTTAATTTTAATGAATTAAAAATGAGGGGGACTCCCCCTTTTATAGACAGCCCAGTCCAATGGACGGCTCAGATTACAATCAAATCCAAGGCTCAGATCGAGCCACCTCAGCCCTAACCCTAAAACTTGCCAGAATGGGGAGTGGTACATTAAATGAATCAAAGATTCCCACTCACTCCCAAACTAGTAAAGGCAATTAATGCCCACAATCAGTCCTCTAGAAGATCATCATCCAGAGATGCATTCCCGTTCTCTTTCTCCTTGGCTGCAAAATCAATGAATCTGGCAAGCACAGCCTCAACCTCCTGAACTGAAATAGGTGGAATACAATCTAGCTGAAACTCTAAAACCGTGACTGACTGTGTTAGAAGAGTTGTCATTGATGTCAAGACAATTTGTCATTGGCTCAAATCAATTTGTTAAATAATTCAGTTTCTTTTGATGCCATCATTGGTGATTATTTTTTAGCATGATCTAAAAGTGATCAGGTTATTAAACAAAATGCAAATGATCAGATCATTAATTTGCAAGTGTCAGTCGTACTCTCTGACAAAGTAAAGACTGTGGTAGAGTACTTGATCAGGGTGTCATTTGAAACAGCACTTCTTGCTTCGATTGCTATTCTTTTTTACACAGAAATCATTGCTATTTTTTTCTGGTAGAAGCGAGGAAGACAACTGTGGGAGACAGGGGAGGTCCTATGATAATCCAGAATTAGGCAGGTCATACAATTCGAGATGTAATATTCTCATCAGCCCAGCTGACTTATTCTAGTACTGGGATCCATATTACTACAGGAGGCGGAGAAGAAAAGAAGGCAGTGGAACGAACGATGGAATAAACTTCTTTGAATCTATATTCTTATTTGTTTTTTTGAGATGGTGATCCAAATCAAGAAATCGAGGAAGAACGATGGAAATTGTTTGGAGAGTACATTGCTTCACATGGAGGTATTGTTACAGCTGAAGAGCTTGCTCCATAATTAGATGTTTTTCCAGCAGACGAAGACAAGGAGGGTGAATCATATGTTTTACCCGTACTGCAACAATTTGATGAACGTCCAGAAATTGATAGTAAGGGAAATATTCTGTACTATTTTCCATCACTCCAACGAACAGCCTCAAATGCAGACATGGATTCGAATAAATAAATAAATAATAATAACTGAAAGTTCAGATCAGATTCTATTTGAAAGATAAACACGATTCAGTTAAGATTAATGGCAATTAGTTAATAACTATTTGGGATTCCAGGGACGCGATTTTATCAAAGGACGTATGACGCGATTTCATCATGAGACGTGTCTAGTAGTTGCAATTTCCAGGGACGCGATTTCATCAAAGGACGTGTTTTTCTGAAGAATTAAACGATTTGTTACTTTGAAAGAATGTGTTCCTCAAGAGACGTGTTGCTTACATGAACAAATGCGTTTTTCTTAATGCATTTGTTAAAAACAAAAAAAAGGAGAACATATCGACTAAATCAAAAAGACGTGGCTTTTCTTCACAAAAAGAGGCATTTTGCTGAGTAAAACAAATAGAAAATCCGTTCAGTTTTGGAAGACATAAGAAAACACAAGTGATAATTTTATGGAGAGTGTGTGATTTCTTCTAAACAGAATTTAAAAGAAAATCTGTTTTGCTTGTAAACAGAAAACTAATTTAATCAAAGAGAAGTTGTTTAGCAAAAGGCATATCTAAAAGGTGTGACTAAAGGATGAAAAGGCAATAGTGGTGATTATCAAATGTTACAATCTTTGAGTAATCTATATAGTTGAAATCTCATTCAAAGCTTCAGAATGTGGAAGTGTAAGTGAGAAGTTCAAGAAGTCAGAATCAGAAGCCTTTCTTCTTGTGTGGGCTGAGTGAGAGAAGTTATATCACAAAGGCAGATTGGAGAATTGGCAGATTGCAGATCTGATTGAGAACAATTGCTTCATCCATCAAGTCAAGGTTTGGTGCCTTGCATTTAGGGGTTGGTGCTCCTTGTAGGCAGGTGTCTACTAAAATCTGTAGAGGTCTAGGTGTTCCTTGTAGATTTCATTCTACTAAATCACCTAGTTGTAAACCTGTAGGTTGGTGCCTACTTAAAAATTATTATTTCAATAAAGTTGTGTCAACTTGGGGAAATTGATTCAAATCAAATAGGTTGATTGTAGCAAGTTTAAAAAGATTGAAAATAAAAGTTTTATTATTGATTTACTGATTCACCCCCCCCCTCTCAGTAAATCTTTTGTGCTCCTCAGACTGCTCATGCTGTGCACAAGATTTTCTCCAAGCAACTAAGGAATCCTATGTACTCTGAATCAAGCTGGAGAAAGTGGAAGTATTTTCAAAGTCATCCTGCACGAAAGTCTTCACCTCTGAGAAGAAAGGTGCCAGCCTACCCCTCAAATTATCAGTAGTCACCTCATCGGGATTCAACCGTCTAGCAAAGATTGTCTCCAAAGTATTTTGGACTCCATCAATGATGTTTGCCATTGCCTTCTGAACTCTAGCTGAATCCACCTGTGCTACGTCAAAGAAACCTCGTCCTGTGACTACTGATGAGTACCATCTAGCAAAATTATACCTGTCACCCTCCTGAATGACTCCTCCATCAATCAGCATCCGAGAAGGAGTATGCCTCAATGCCTCTAGACGCTGAATGACTTTGCTCTGATAGATGGAAGCATCGCCCCAAGCTTGATCAACTGCCTCCATCCATGCCAAAATGTTGGAAGCCTGCTGAAAGCATTAGCAAGGTCTTCCATAAACTTTCCTGTCTCGACACGAACTCCTGTAACCCACTTATCTGCTTCCTGTGCCATCTTCCTCAACTCCAACAAGCCGCTAACTGATTCTCTGGATAACTCGGCTGGAAGCTCTATTGTCGGAATCTCCTGCCCACAGGGACGAGACAACTGCTGCACGTATCCTACCAAGGCCTTATGCTCCCTCTTCAACCTTTTATATTTTCCTTCCTTCTTGAACAATCTGTCCTTGAGCGCATGATAGGAGTTATCACACTCCTCGACAATCTGTGCACCTGTGGGGCGTCCTAACTCCATAGTTGTGATCACATAATTTTCTGGCACTGCTTCTGCTCGATCACAATCAACTCGTGGCACTGCTACATGGAGGGTGCGAGAGCCATCATCATCAGTAGATATCTTTGAAAAATTTCAAGCTCTCTTCTTTGTTGAAGGTGCATTGATCATGTTCAACAACTCTTCCATCTCAACTGCTGGATCAATCTCCTGACTGGGGCTCCTTCTCATCCTGTCTCTGAGCCAATCAGGTACTACATATTGTATATCAAATGGCCGCTCCTCTCATGCCTCTACTTCGCGAACCTGTTCTACTTCAATTTCATTCTGGCGAGGCTCATCGGCCTCTAGTGGCTGAGTGTCTCCTGAAACTGCATCATCTTCTAAAGCCGTCTCTAACTGATGCTGAAAATGAACATCTGTGGCTGTCACCTCATCATCCTGATCGTCTATGATAGGTGCATTAACACTCTGACCAACCGATTCTCTCCTTGGTGGCTGATTTTCTTCGTGTACCTCCTGCACTTGGTTCAATGTATTCCTCGGATCAGCAAACAAAGAAACCTCCTGTATGCTTGGAGAACGTGTCTCCAATGGCGTGGGTGACTCAACTCTCAGAGGTTCCGGTTGAATTGGCTCCTGCCGAATTTGCTCCTTCCTTCGAGATTCTGGACCCCGAGTAATCTGTTTCTTCCTGCTGGTGGTGGGTGTCCTGTGATCTCCCATCAAGTTGTAGGTCAAAGAAACTAACCTACTCTTCAATCTGCTCACATGTCTATCAACCCATGCTCTGGTAAATGTCAAGACAGGAATGCATAGTGTGTCCAAATCCACTATCTCTGGTTCTGACCAATCGGGAAGTGGAAGCGAAGTATCTCTCATTGCCTCATAATCTGGGTGGAGAACGTTCATGTCTTCGCTCACCTAGTCCGGCACTGGAACGACTTCACACTCCCTGATCATACTCAACGGCAACCTAGAGAACACCCTCTTCCTGATCTCTGCTTCATCTAATGCACCAGCCCAATAATCCTCAATATTTGCCTTATGCTTAAATTCCTCTGACTGTATCCACCTGATGTTATTGTGTGGATCGTAATGTTGCCTGCTAGTGTGATAGGAAAAGTGATAAAATTGAAGCTCACTTTCAACTTCTTTGGCCACCTGCAGTGTAGGACACACCTCATCTGAATTGCCCATGACCAGTGGGAAGTCAACTCCACCTTTCTTCTTTCTCTTCTGAATCTTATCGTAGGCAACTAGTTGCCTAGATATCTCTAACATTAAAATTCTGTTGGTTGGGTACTTAGGCAACCTATACGGGTATGAAGAGAAACCTTGCAGCGTAATATAAGAAAACTTCGGAAACTGTATAAACCAGCACCCATACCTTTCAATCAATTCCTAAGCTTCCCTCGAGATCCTGTGATGAGTACGCTGCTGAAGTGATCTCGTGAAGTGCATGGTGAAAGCGTCATTGACACGCTTGTAATGGGTAGTGCTTGTCAAGTGCAGCTGTGGACAAGCCTCATGAATCTTGAACTAATGGGAACCACAACCCACTGGTTCCTTGTATGAAATCCCTCTGTATCTCGTCATCCGAGCCAGCATATAAATAAGATAGGATCCCATGTAAAACGTCTTCGTTCTCCTTAAACTCTGGAGCTGCTCATGTAAATTGTCACTGATCATTGCGGCCCAATTGACATGT
This sequence comes from Sequoia sempervirens, assembly GCA_007258455.2. Classification (NCBI taxonomy): domain Eukaryota; kingdom Viridiplantae; phylum Streptophyta; class Pinopsida; order Cupressales; family Cupressaceae; genus Sequoia; species Sequoia sempervirens. The sequence goes on from VDFB02083461.1 coordinate 30,228, forward strand.
GCTCCTTTCCATCCAGCACGAGGTTGATGTAATAAAACATCCATGGCTCAAAAATAAAAGACTGAGGGTAGCCTCCGACTCTACTTAGCATCCAGATTAAGTCACAATACTCCTGCTTCAAATCATCTGATATGATCTGCCTCGGCAGCTTCATACGAGAGGGCCTAGGCTTGTTCATCCAGCAAGTATTAATTGCCTCCGTACATCTCTCGAATGAAGAAGCATACATTTGCTCAGCACGCTCTCTTGTTTTGTAAATCATCTTCTCGTGCACTGGAATTCCGAAAGCTTCGCCGATAGCATCAGGAGTAAGGTTGGCGAGCACGTGACCATCCGGTGAGACAACTGATCTGCGGTCAGGATCATAGCAATTGGCGCACTCCATCATCAACTTCGGGCACTGAATAGCCGGCGGGAAACTAGCAGCTGCATATAATCCACTTCGAACCATATTGTGTGAGTTGATCGAAGGTTGGTGATTGCCCATTCCAAGCATTCGATTCCTGAAGGTCTCCAAGTTGAAAGAGCCCAGGTTCGTGTCAGCCAATTTGCCCAACTTCGAGGTGAACTTCGACTCTGGCATGAAGGACTTGCTTAATTTCTTGATCACAGCCTGCCTGGATGCACCGTTGTTATCTTTGCCAGTTGCTCTAACTTCAGCCATCTACAAAACAATAAACATCCATCAGCAAATTAGTTTAGAAAAATAAATAAAATATTTTGCAGGGCTGCCAGTTGACTTCAAGAAGTTGCAACACCATATTCATTTGCAAACCTCAACTTCTCCTTCAACAGATTTCAAATAATCAATCACTTAGAAAGTCTCAACAACTTTGATATTTTCAACAACTTCAATGAAACTTATCAAATTTCTTAGCTGGCTGCAACAACTTCAATACTTTAAGAAAATCGCCCAACTTCAATCAGCAATTTGAACTCTTTTAAATTCGTACTCCAGCAACTTCAAATAACTTGGCAAGCTCAGCAACTTCACTCACTTCAAGTCGTACCTTTTCAGCTTCAGCAGCAAACTCAGACTTCAATCTTCAACTTCAGCAGTCTTCTTCTTCTCAAATCGATTTTCTTATTTGCATTGCAACTTCAAACCTCCACTTCAAATTTCAAACTTCTTCAATACCTTCAGCCTCAGCAACTGCAACACTAAACTAAGAGAAAATTCGAATCTCTTCAATTCGTGAGGAGAAATGAACAACCTTTAGCTCTTATAGCAAAATCGATTTCTAGAAGGAGGCTAATTTTAACCAGTATATTAAATTTCCACTACTTCTCTTCAAAAATTCAAATTTCCCTCTCTTGCCAATTTTAACACTTGTCATTCGACGCCTGGAATCTTGGCCTTCTAGAACTTCAACTTTGAATGGAGCATTTTAATTCACTTTTAAAAAATATTTGCTTTCAATCCGCCTTTTAAATTTTACTCGCCAGCCGAAGCTCTTGCCATTCAACTTTAAATTTCATTCACCTTTGGAAAATTCATCTGTGAAGAACTCAATTAAAATCATCTAAGCAATTCCTTTCGAATCCATCTTTCGAAGCATTTTTCTTTCGAAAACACATCTTATTCAAATTTGCCTTAGAAAGTTTTAAATTTTCCCTTAGGAAAATTGTTGGCGTAACAACTAGCACCTCTAGAGTAAGAGTTGGTACGGACAGCTATGCACACTACACAATGAGTGCTCTTCAAATTAGGAGGGGAAGTTCCCTCGTTGTGCTTGAAAAAAATACTTGCAAAGGGAAATAAACTAAACTAAATCCTGTCTTTTTGTTTCAGCTGTAGAGGTACAAGGCTTTCTCGAAAACTATATACGTTGCAGCTGAGAATTTTCTCTGGTTACGCAGATTCACTAACTACAACTAAACTTAATTACTTAAATTCTATCCAGTCTCCTCAAGAAAACAGAGCATGAGGAAACGGAGCAAGGTTTGACTATCGACGATAAACGAGTATAGATTCTCAACTTGAAGGCAAGGTGGCATCTATCAGCTCAATCTAGACAAGTTTATTGGTAACAACATCACACGATAAACTGAATACGGATTCTCTGCTTGAAGGCAAGGTGGCGCATCTATCATCTCAATCCGAATTAGTTTATTGTTCACGACAACACACGATAAACAAGTGCAGATTCTCTACTTGAAGGCAAGGTGGCGCAACTATTATCTCAATCTGAACAAGTTTATTAAGTACAAAACAGATTTCTCTAAACTATGGAAAGAATTCACCATTACAATCGCATGAAACCCTATGTGGCATAACAATTGATCATAATAGTAAAGACGCACAAAACAGATTTATCTAAACTATGGAAAGAATTCACCATTACAATTGCATGAAACCCTATGTGGCATAACATTTGATCGTAATAGTAAAGACACATGAACAAATACCAAAAGAGCAATATTGAAGGCAAGGTAGGCGCAGCATATATTTCTCTCTCAAGCAAAAGTTATTTACAAATGAGCAAAAGCTCTTATTTATATACATCAAGGTGTAGGGAACCCTAAAATCACCTTGAGTCAACTACAGTCTTGCAATGCATACAAGATTTACTGCTAAGCCCTAATAAAGCAAACTATACAGTTAACTGGAAAACTACCATCAGTTAACCGAAACATCTAATCTAAAAATGGACAATTGTGCAAGCATGCACATCCTTATTGAAAGCATGTTAACTGGAAGACTACCATCAGTTAACGTAAAACCCTAAAACGAAACTCCAAGTGTGTAAAGCTGATCTCAGAATAGATATGCATGTGATGAAACAACAAGTTAACTTGAAAGGGTAACGCCAAGTTAACTCCTGTGTGTAATGTCTATCCTGAGATGTGGGAACTAAAGTTTACTGTCCGTGATCTCGAGCAACCAATCCCTCAACGAGATTGTTAACTGCATCACTATCTGGAGCTATGAGACTTTGTCGAAGAATGCTATGTCAATGCAGCATATCTTCACCAGCTGTGATCTGAGACTGAAGTTCACCTCTGCTTCTTGTTGCCTCGTCAAACAATGCTGACATGACTATAAGCTGAGTAACCTTACAGCCAATAGTCTCCCCATTGAAAATGGTATGAATGAGTGCCTGAAGCTCTAACTGAACATCGGTAAGCTCAACGTAGGCACCACCCTCGATCTGGTATCGGCACGGTAAGCGAGATACTACAGTCCTCACAAACCGGAGTGCACTAGTGACGTGCTCTCTACTCTCAGCCAACTCTGATGCTAAAGTCTCTTCTATCTTTGCTCTGAAAACCAATTGTGTTTTCCAAGAGTAGATAGCTTCTCTGTCCTCTGCATCTATGACTGCATCATACGCCACACTCAGGTGAGCAATCATAATCTCATCCCGGGATTTATTAATTGCCATATCTCGCTCCTCATCCTGAAGACGAAGACGGAGCTCTCGTGCATTGTACCGCAACTGATATAACTCTGTGAGCATAGCACGACCTCTAGCAACGAACTCCTCCTCCCATTCATCCAAACGCTTGCCATATGCAACTAAGTGATTAAGTTGACTCGGCTGGAGGCTCAAGCATCGGTGGAGTGTATTAATGGCATCAAGTCTATGTACAAGGCTAGAAATGTACTGACGAAGCTGTCTGATTTCAGCCTTGAGGGCTGCCTTATCCTCTCCGTCCTTCAGTATTCTATCCCTGGCACTGTCTGTAGCAACTTGTAGGAGATCAACCTGAGTCTGGCGTGTGCTACGACCAAGGTTGACTGTGATAACCTCAAAATCCTAAGATTCCAACTCAGCCAAACTCTTCCCCTGTGGAGGTACAGCAGTCTTGACGACAATCTCCATGTCAGTGTTCCTCTCTACGTGGACCATGTTCTTGACCCTCTTGTCTGGCGCATCCTGGTAAATCTCATCAAAATTGGAATGATTAAGGACATAGGATGGCTGCCTCCTCTTCCTTCCTAGCTGAGCTTCAATCCAAGATTGGTTTCGGCTAATGCTACTAGAAGGGTTTGTACTAGCAACAGGAGGTTGCGACGAGAGTGAACGTGTAGAAGACCCACTGCGAGGTGGAGAGTCTAAATACAATTAAATGAGAATTGGGGTTGGTGACGGCTCTGAAACTGGTGTAGGAACTTGAGGCTGAACCTCAGGCACTGGCGGACTCAGAACTGACCTCTGAACTGGCTCTGTGACCGACTGTCTGTCAGGCTCCGTGTGTGTAACAGTGGCAAGCGCCTTGCCCTTTGAATTGTTTGGCGCTTGACCTTTCTTGGGAGGATTACTCTTCTTTTGTTTAGGTTTTGACAAGGAAGGTAGCGAAGGATTCACCACTACTGGTGGCTCTGCTCTAGGAACACTTACCCTCCTTGTCTTCTTGCTGTCGCGGTAAAGTATACTGTTTGAATAACTCTACTTGACCTCTCCTTGACCGTTGCATATTCCTTCGCGTACCAATCAACTGCTGGAAACGGTTGTGTATCAACCTGCTCTCTGAAAAACTGAGGAAGAACTCTCCTCATCATTCTGATAAACCTCCCACATCTTCTGACAAGAAAACATAATTTATGAGAGAGAGAAGCGGCCATAACTACGCTCTACGAACCTCGAAGTCATCTCTAATTTGCCCAAGAATCCTCCATAGAAGGCTCGTGATATGTACCTCCAGCAAGGCGAGTTGTATAATGACCTGAAAGATCATAGGCACGTGCCTCAACAAGATACTTAAGATGATATCTCTCAAGCTCTTGTCCTGCAATTTTAGCATCAATTGCCGACTTGCACCAATACATTCCAAACTGAAAAGGGAAGTTGATAGATGGTCTGTGCCTGCGGCGTAGAAGACGATGAACATCATGCATCTGTCTCAGGAACTCCTGAAAGATTGTCTTATCCAAAGGATAACGTGGAAGCATAGCTGGATTTCCTGTAAACCCATATACTCGGATGTAGGTGTATGTTGGGAACTGAATAAACCAATCTGCCCATCCATCCATCGCTGCCCTAGCAACTGCCGAGATACTGAACGTGCAACTCCCGGTCCAAATTTCTCACTGTATAAGTCAGAAAAGCCTCGTGAACACGCTTGAAATGACGTTCAGCTCTGGTGAACTCAAGCTGATCATAATACTGGTAGACTTTCTGAACACTGAGAATGCCCACGGTGTTTAGTCCTCGGAACTGACCCTGATAAGCGATCAAGTACACGAGATACAGACACATGTGAAACTCATGGGCAACTAAGAAACCGGTGATTTGCTTGTGGAGAATATCGCTGATGAAGGATGCCCAGTCATAATGCTCCTGCCCAAAAATGATGCGACCAATAATGTAATACATCCAAGGCTAGAAAACATTCACACGATTCAAGAGTGTGATTAGAATCGCATACTCATCCTTGTATTCACCACGACCCACATTGTTTGGCAATCTGTTCTTCGCTTGTTTTAACCATCTTTCTGCCATCTTCTTCTGACACTTGTCCATATCAGCATCAAATGCCTGCTCACACTGCTCCATAGAAATAACCAGACTGTTTGGGTGTTGAGGAATGCCAAAACTCCTTTCAATGTCTAGAGGCTTAAGACTACAAATGACCCGTCCATCAACTGACACTATCTCGCGAGTAGTAGAATTGTAATGCTTAATACAAGCCATCACAAATTCAACACAATGAACGGAGATAGGTATGGAAGCGGCCTCTAGTAAACCAGATTGCTCAATATTTTGAATAATTGAAGCTCTGATCTTAACAGGATCAAGAACTACTTCTGGCAACACCTTGTGAAGATCTGTCTCAACCAACTTGAGGAAATCATGAGTAAGGACTGTTTTGGTCCTGTATTCGAGCTGAGTGAACTGCATTCTGAAAAATTCGCCTGTTGACTGTGAACTCGACTATATTCTGACAAGATTTCTGGAAGCTAAAAATAGCCTGCGAGAGTTAAAAATAGCCTTTCGAAGAATTATTTTCAGCGAAAAATCTGAGATATGGGTTTTGTCCAGAAAAGGATTCTAAGACAACCTAGAACGTCAGATATGCAAAAATATGATTTCTACTCGATCGTACAAAGACTTTTCAGTTGAGAAAATTAGTAACTTGAGAACGAATGTTCTGAAGTTAAAAATTCCTGAAAAATCAAGCGCACAATTTTAACTCGAGGTAATTATATAAAAATGATCCAGATGTTTGCACTTGTAGAATTCGCCAATTTCAGGAACATGCGAATTGGAATTTGAGAGAAAACTGAGATTCAAAGACGTTTTTTGTATGTTCTTCAATGAAAATCGCCCCTGAATTCTTCAAATTGCTGATAATTATGGACTTTAACCTGCAAAAAGATATGTTAGATAAAATCGCCTTTGGAAATTGATGAGGAATTCGCCTTTGATCTGGAAGAATTCACTTTTGTTTAAAAAACCACGAATTTATCTTGGAATTTGCGCCTTTTTTCTTGAGGAAATTGCGAATTTGCTTTTGAAGAAAACACGAATTTCTCTTGAAATTTGAGAATTCGCCTTTTGCAAACTGAAGGATTGCGAATTTGTCTTAAGAAATACGCCTTGGGTCTTTGAAGAATTGAATTCACTTTAAGCCTTTGTTCTTTAAGAATTTCGCCTTTGTAAATTGAAGAATTTGCGAATTCCTTTTGAAGTTGCGCCTTTGTCTTTTGAGAAAATACGAACTTCTTTTGAAACTATGAATTTGCTTGAAAACTGAAAATTCGCCTTTGAGAATTATGATTTTGCTTTTCAAAATATGAATCTCCTTGAAAAATACGAATTCTCTTGAAAACATGAATGATAAATGAAGATGGCGCCATGTTTAAATAAGAAGAAATTCGCATCAACTTAGCAACTGCAAGAATTCAAAACCCTGACAAAAATAGAAGACCTCTGATTGGACCCCTTTCAGTTGAACTGCCACTGACTGGAAGTTTGAATTTAAATAAATAATAAAATATTCATTATCATGCAAATAGCAAAGGTGCCAAAAATAGAAAATCGCCATTTAATGCTAAAATGCAATAATAAATGTTAAATATTATTAAACTTCAGTTGACAACTCGGAATGAAGCTTTGAGATTCACCGTTAGACTTCACCGATTCCGAAAAGTCATCTCTTGAGCTCATAGGCGTCCATTTGCTCAAGATATTACACTTTTTACTAACTTCCTATTTTATAGCTGACGACAAAGTCACGACTGGCCAACTTCAACACTGATTTCCGAGTGATCGGGAGATGCTGAGATTGAGCTGGAGAATTCAACGGAAAGCCTACTGAACAAGGAAGAAATGTCTGCTGGGAGACACTACTGCAAAATCCATCGTTTAACACCCTGAAAAATTAGGCGCCCCTGATTAAATTCATTTACGGGTTCCAGACTTAACCATTTTCCTAAACTGCCATCTGACACTTCAAACGACTCCTGACGGCGAACGGTGAACCCTGCTGACAGGAAACAAAGCTCACTGCATGCCTAGAGACATTCTGCATCCAACGGATATATGCACGACATCTGAAAGTTGTGTTAAGGGCCTTAAAAGTAAAAGCGCCCCTGGCTCTCAGTTGCACTGACACCACTTTGACAAAAGTCGAACTTTCAACCAGATGCCCTACTTTGACCTCTGGTATCTGGAGCTGGGATGACCTGATTCAGGCATTATCTGTTTTAACAGACAGCCAGAAGGGCCCACAAGAGAAGTCTTTAGAGGTGACGAAGCAAGAAAACTGCTTCTAAGACCTCAAAAACGCCAGTGCGTATTTTATTTAAAATATCCGCTCCAGACTTGGCCATTTTCCGGATGTCTTCACTTTTCAGCATTTCACCAAAGACCTCGCACGTACGAGCGTTTGCCAAATCCTGAAGGTTGACGGCTAGGCTCGTTGAGTAGATAGAGTAATTACGCTCAAAATCCGTGAAGACTTCGAACGCGAACGGCCTCATCTGATAGGCCTAAAGGCTAGGCGCCTCTGGACTGTAGAAATACAATGCAAATTTTATGTTGGTCTGCCCGTAAAATTACGTGCTTGGTAGAACCTCTGCCACGATCACTTGGAATGTCGGATCAATAAGCTGGATGGTGCAATGCGGAGCTGGACTAGAGTAGTACTGATGTCCGGAAGACTTTGTTTGCAAATTTTACCATCTTAAGGGTCCTTTTAACCAGGGCCCCTGAGCTATAGTTGCACTGGAAACCAATGGAGAAGCTCTGAAACGTGAAAACTCCATTATAAGCTCATCTTCAGACGACGACTGCCGGAGCTCTGAAACTCGGATGACTGCGTTTGATATATTGTTGGACGAGCAAACTAGTCATGAACAGACTGACTGTATTAATCACCAGAAATACCAGAATCTACCCCCTCTTTAAGATGGGCGCCCTCAAGCTATAGTTGCGCTTTTGCCTGAAAAGAACAATTTTCTCCTCTCTGGAACTTTGGGAATTTCAACGTCTGACGCTGTTTGCCGGAACTGCAGGTCTCGGAAAGCTTCGCTGGATAGCTCATCGGATAGCCAGACCAATTCTGAAGAGATTTACTGTATGCATGAGCGTTTTCAACAAGATCTTGACCTTCAAAAAGAAGGGCGCCCCTGGGCTATAGTTGCACTTTCCTGCTTTTCTCCTGAAAAATCTTCAAAAATTGACCATTGAAATCACTAAAAACTCCGTCTCGATCACTGAAATGACCGTGTGCAACGTGAAATACTGTCGTGAGACGCTCCTCCATCGTGAAAAGCTCCATTCTGAGTCTCTGCTTCAGGTTCTTGTTCAATAAAACTGACTTTGACTGACAAAATATTGACAAAAACTCCATGCTTGATATTGCCCAAAACTGTATTTTACATCATTTAGTAAAGTTTAGACTACTTTATGCAAAATGCCTTGATGAAGCAAAAAAATTGGTTTGGGTACAACAAAAATTTCACAATTCAAGTGTCGATTAAATTCTTCATCCAAAAGGCGTTGGCGAAGTGCAGAAGCCATAGAAATCCATTTCTCATCGAAGATCTTTAGTACCCAGAAGAAAATTTTCTCCGAAACGCAATGAATCCATGGGTACACAACGAACGGGTTCATTTAATTTTCAAAATTTTGAACCTTAGAAAAATATTATTCAATCAATTTAAATCCGTTCTGCAATGCCAACACTCTCTGACTTCATCTCTGGCAATTCATTTGTGCTTCAGGAAAATTTCATCATCCTTCATGTCTAGGCGTGATTTTCTTAAGGAAGAAAATATTTTTGTGCCTTAGATAAAATTTTGAATCATTTTGAAAATTTTGCCTTGGAAAAATTTTATTCAACTTCATTCATTTTTCCTGTGACGAAAATTTCATCAACTTCACTTAGGAAATTATTGAAAGCACATATCATGGAGAATATTCAAATTCCAACGCCTAGCATACTCTTTATTTCATTCACCACCTTATGTCATCACCTTGTGTTCAAAATCTAGCACATTTTACTTCACACTTCCATCACCTTGGGCGCATTTTGCTTATCATGAAGGATGTCCTCTGAATCCACGCCTAGCATTATTATTCATCACTTAGCAATATTCTCCATTTAAATTTCCATCACCTTGTTTCCCCTTTACATCCTAGGCGCACTTCATGTACCATAGAGAACATTCTCAACGCCTAGCATTAATCATCTCACCCTCAACACCTTTACCTTATTTACCACGCTTCACCTCATATTCACTTTAACATGGCGCATATTACATGTCATGAGGGACATGTTTTAAGTCCACGCCTTAGTTATTTCATCTTACCACCTTGGGCGCATTTGAGAGGGTGAGAGGGATTTTATCTTTCAACGCCTTTGCTTTGACTTGTTGACCTCCTTGTAGTATGGGCGCATTTTGCATGATGTGAAGGATGGGTGCATTTGCTAGGTGTTGAAGGATGACCTTTGAGCTTCTTTCTTTTGTCTTCACATGGCCTCACTTGGGCGTATTTGGTACTTGATGAAGGATTAACATTTCCCACGCCTTTGACTTTCTTTCTTCTAGCTTGTGGTGGGCGCATATGGAGGGTGGTGGAGGATGAAGTCCATGCCTTAGAATTTTTTTTTATTTGAACACCTAGCATCTTGCTTGTGAGGGCACAAATGGAGGGTGGTGGAGGATATCTTTTTTTTCACTTAGAAAATTTCCAAACATGAGACCTTGCATGAGGGCGCATTCTGCCATAGGAGGTGGATGAAACTTTTTAGAAATTCTCATCATTTTGCTTGTGAGGAGGGCGCATTTCACCCAGGGAGCAGGATGAAGCCTGTGCCTTAGAAATTTTCTCTAACTTCTTTATCAACTTGGGCGCATTCTAGAGGTGGTAGGAGGATGAAATCAACACTTAGCCATTTTTTTTTTCTTCGTCTTTGCCAGCTTCTCTATGCCTTACTATAAATAGTAAGTCTTTTGGTTCTCATATCTCAGAAGCTCAGATTGATTTGAAATTTTGAACACTGCACCTTCATGACCTCGTTAGCCCGTTGACACTGCCACTCTGAGCTGACCTGCTAAAAATAGCATGTTTCTAGAGGTGATTTACTATTTATAGTACTTGCTCGTTTCTAATATCTCCACAACTCCATTTGATTTGAAATTCGAATGACGCGCTCCTCACCACGTGACCTGCCTGCTGACATCGACGCCTGCTGTTGACTTGCTATTTTTAGCCTGTTTCTGAAATGACTTACTATAAATAGTAAGTGCTCCGTTTGCCCTCAAATTTTACTAGTGGATAGCCTGAAAGATGCTGATCGCAGTGGTATACACCGGTTTTCGAAAATTTTGACATTTTACCCCTCTTTTCGGGTCCCGAAGCTGGAAACCCTAATCTGACTTGCATGCATATCGAATGACCTCTGTTTGTCTTCGTTTCTGTTGCATTGCGATCAGTTTGTGTTTCTGAAGTGCTGGGAGGAAACTGCCGGAATGCATCTACTAAAAATAGTAAGTTCCTGAATAAGTGATTATCTCGCTTTGCATGTCACACCATCGCGAAGCTCTCAAAAAACCCATAAGGAATATGCTGACATGCAAAGAAAACCCTGACATGCAAACCCTAAAATAGCCTTGGAAGGCTGAATTCTGAAAGTTGGTATCTCGCTTTGCATGTCACACCATCACGAAGGTCTCTGAAAACCCAGAAGGAATCTCCAGACATGCGTTGAAAAACCCTGCATATAAGCCCTGAAATTTGCTCTGGAAGCCGAACTGCTAAAAATAGTAAGTTGTTTGTTTTCGTTCAAATTTTGCCAATGAGTAGCCTGATGTGTTTTGGATGTGGTGAGACTATCGGAATTTCAAGAATGCTGATGGAACCCCTATAATTGCATACTTACTAAAAATAGTAAGTTGCCGGAATTTGATGAAATTTCAGTGGAAGCTTGCTAGAAGCACACTGACCTCAATGGTAGTCTCAATTTTCAATTTATTCACTTCACTTGACCTCGGACTGACCAGAAAGATGGAAACCCTAATTTTCAGACTCAGCCAATTTTTACGTTTAAGCTCAATGGCGGGCACATCCCCCGAAAGGCAGACCATAGGAAAGAGAGAGAGAGAGAGAGAGAGAGAGAGAGAGAGAGAGAGAGAGAGAGGGAGAAAACCAAAGCCAAAAAGACCAGAAAGAAGCAAAAATTAGGGGTCCCCATTTTGAATGGGGCGATGTGTGAAAAAGGTCACAACAGGTCTAAAGTCAAAAATTAATTGAATAGACGTTGGAGTCGTCGGTGGTTTTGAAGGCTGTAGTTTCCCCCGCCATCTTTCCATCGTGCCTCGAGAAGAAATGACCAAGATGGAAGCCATGTAGTCGCAGGGCTCTTGTAGTCTTGGTCAGAGGTTTCTTAGAGCATTCACATTATTTTGGAGGGATCTCTTATTCATTCACTTCTTCTACTCTAGCTCGATTTCTTGGCATTCACCATTTCCTTTCATTGTGAATCCTAGTCATTCTTTCCTAACACGTTTATCATCTGGTCTTGGCTTCATATTTGTTACACACATACCTTGTCGAGTTTTTCCATTGTTCTGTCTCTGTGCTTCCTACCTTAAAGACGAATTCTAGTGGCGGCAACCTTGGTCATTCATTGTCGGGCATAGGTGAAAATCGGGTTTGGAGTCCGAGTCTTCAGCACCATTCGCTTGGAGAATCCTGAGGGGGCTTCATCAAGTTTTAAAGGTCCATTATCAGGCACATAAAAGTGTTTTACCAATTTGTTAAACCCAGTATCAATAGAATTGATTTGATCAGTAATTTAACTTGCATAGTATGTAATTTTGATGGAAATCTCAAACAACTGGAAGTTAATAGAATTTGTTTCTTAGAAGAATTTTCATTAATCAAAATGTATAATGAACCATTTTACTTCAAATCTCTCGGCTCCAATTGAGCTAGCTCATCCTATTTTAACCATGTGAAGGAAAACGAGTTTATTGATTCCACCAAAAGAGAATACATCGATATTGATCCATCGCTCTTTCTCTGATCTAGACTGAGGAAAAGATCTTTCCTCTTTGTCAACCCGAACTTGATTGCCTAACCGGTTTTGAATTGAAATATGTATATTCCTGTTTAATATTCCTAAACTGGATTACCAGTTTCAAACTTCTTTTTAAATGCTCTCGGATCATCTAGTCATAGATATGGTCATCGGCTTTTCTTCATTCTGCTTCTTAAATTCTATATCTGGAATGTGCTATTCTTTCTCAGCCTGTGGCCTTTCATGTCTTAACAATGCTAAGGGTCTGATGGTATCTCTTCCTCAAACAAGTACCATCCTACTCCTTTATTTTTAATGAATAAGCAGTTGCTATCAAAGAAGAGAAATGATAAAGAATTGGTCTCTCTTAAAGGTTTAAAGAAAACAGCATAACCTTAAAATAAGAAAATATTTCCAAACCAAGTTATGGTAATATAAAACCTTGAACCAAGAAATTATCATGTTAAGCAAGGGTGAGAGTGCTGACGGCACAGGAGTACCAATAATAATGAAATCCTTGGCCAAGGTACTATGCTAGATTAAGCATTTGTCAGCTATCAAGTGCTAGATATACCCTTGGTTAGAGTGATCTTTCTAGTTGGGAGTTACCCATAGTAAAGGATTGATCAAGTGGTATAGGTCCTTGACACCAAGCTTAGAGGCATGATAATAATATGATCCTTGTTGATTACCCTCGTGAAGGGATGGGTTTCTTCAGTTGAAGAAACACGGGAAGCCAGTAGGTCTTCGGATGGGCGGTAAAGCCCTTGATGATATTTCTTTTTCCTTTGGATATAGAAGAGTTTTGTGCAGCATTCCAACAGGAAGCCATCAAAGCTGTATTTTCTTGTACTCCTCTCTCTTTTATTCACTGAAATATTTAGTATGTTTATTTCATAGCTGTATTTATTGCTCTTAATTTATGAAAGCAAAGAAAAGTTAGCTGTTGTTCTTTTGTATTTACAGTTACATGAAATCAGTTAGTTGTTTCCTTTCAGTTGAAACTGTAAATTAGAAGTTAGTTGAGAAATTGAATATTATGGATTTATTTAAAATTGTTTATCTTTTCTATTCAAAACACAAAGGAAAACTTAGCGTGAAAACAAGTTAGTTACTTTCAGCAAAAAGTTGGTAGTTAGATTCCTTTAACTAAACTATAGAACAGTTAGAGTATTGCACAACCTGCTAGTATATGGCTGTGATGCATCCTTCACAATATCAATGTCATCCAATCCAATCTCCCCTACTTCTGTTGTAGCCACATCCTTCATAGCTTGCCTCTCAGAATCAACAATCTCATCCTCTATAAACATGGAGGCCTCATGGCCCTCATCATCTTGCACAATCCAATCACTGTAGGGATCAATCTCATCGAAATCAATAAGTTCCTCTGGTAGGTCTTGCACCTTTCTTATGCAAAGCCAAAGGTTGTATTGCACAAAAGCAAGATCATTGAAGCGTTTTCAAGTCAACTTATTACGCTTCTTCGTGTCAATGGCATCAAACAAACTCTAGTTGTGCTCAGAACTAGAAACACTACAAGGTTGAGACAAAATTCGAAGGGCTAGCCTTTGCAAATTTGGGGTATTTCCACCCCAATCTTTCCACCAAGAACCTGCAAATAAGATATTCAAGTTTTTTGTAAATAAACAATATTCTATTAATAATTGTAATTAACAACTTGCAAGATATAAGGCTTCACTTTTTCTTACTTGGTGTTTGGGTGTCTCTTCCTCGTATAGCTAAATGTGAAGAAAACCTCCTCCTCCTAGCTGCCTTATAATTTTGCAACTCTAAAATGATGAGGTCTCTCACCGCATCTATAAATTTCATCTTCTCAATACATGTGGATAGGCCCTCCATAACCTCCCCATTAGCATTCGTGAAGCTATCAAGGAAAAACTTGGGGTTGAGATAGTACCCTACTACATGAATGGGTTGGTGGAGTTGATTATGCCACCTCCGATCAATGATCTCCCAAATAGGGGCAAATCCATATGCATCCCCATTGTAATAGTTTTGGATGGCCTCTTTGGCCTTGTCCATGGCCTCATAAATATATCCATTGCATTTTTCTTGCCACTAAGCGCAAAACCCTCACCAACGGCTCAGTTACCTACAAAGTACAAAGAAGCAGCAAATTTAAATTACAATTTACAATGAAAAAAATACTTCTAAAGTTTATAAATAAATGATTCAATTTGAAAATTAAATTAAGTTTGAAGTTACCTTGACAATCTTTGTAGCTCTAGTTGCAAAATTACCATCAAAAACTATTTTTGCAATCGTTTCTCCATCAACCTTCTTTGAATAAGTTGAGTTTACCCATTGTTGACTCACAAACATCTTCTTCAAGTGAGTCAGTAAACTAGTAATACTTTGCAACATTGGAAAAATAGTTGCAAACCTTGTAGCACCTAATCACACAAGCTCTTTCCCCTTGGTGTGATCTCTCATCCGAAGAACCCATGGGTAATTATATATATATTTTGTTACATCTCTTGTTTCTTCTTGGTCTCACCCAATCAATTTTGCCTATGTCCTCCAAAAGAAGGTCAAGGCAATGAGTTGCACAAGGGGTCCAAAAAAGTGTTTGATGCCTCTCTTGAAGCAATCTTCTAGCCGCCACATATGTTGTTCCATTCTTAGTAACTAGGACAACATTTTCTATGCCCACCTCTAAAACAACCTCCTCCAACATCAAGCTCAAATTTTCTGCATTATTTATTATGTTGGAGGCATCAATTGACTTTAGAAAAACCAACTCACTATTTGAAGCCACTAAAAAAATTATGAGAGTGCAGTTCTTTCCATCTATCCACCCATCTAAAAGAATTGTGCATCCGTATTTTCACCATTGCTTCTTTTCATCTTCCAAAATTTGTTTTGCATCTACAATAGCATCTTTGAGCAACTTGCCACTTAAATCTTTTGAAGAGGGAGCCTTGTACCCTTTCCCTGCAACTGCCAATGTTGTCACCAAACACTCCCAATATGGACTCCTTGCCACATTGAAGGGAAGGTTGTTACAATACCAACAATTTGCACGAGCCTTATATGCTTCTTTGTCCACCTCCCTATTCCACCCAGTAGCTTCCAATGAAGGTTGAGATCCTCATTCATTTCTAGGCACAAAAGAACTAGAATTTGCTTGAAATGGATTAGGAGGATGGGGTACGTATATGTAGATCACAACTATTGCCCATAATGCCTTGCCTATCCGCCTCAAATTCTCTTGACAAATTAGGAGCAATGGCTTCTTGTATGGCTGCTTGTGTCTTTGCCCTCTCCATTTTTTTTCATCTAATACTGCAAGAAGGGCTATCATCTCTCATTTTACCTCTTCAAGGGCTGCTAGACATTCCTTGGCATCATGACAAGGAATACCAACAAGATGGTATTTGAGGTGATTGATGCCTCCACTAAGCCTCTTCATGCACCAAGTACAAATAACACTCCCTTGTACTAGCCCCATTATGCCATATTTCCAAGTGGTATAACAGCTACTAGGGGGTGTCCTTCCAACGGGCTGACTTGCACTTGCTGAGTCTGAACCAGATGCAGATCCAGATGCCATTCTAATTAAATATTAACCTACAATATCGATAGGAACAAAAAAAAGTGATTACATTTTTTTAAACAAACATAAGAAAATGAAGTTTTCGATAAATACTAAGTATATAACTTTCTATATGAATTTTACAACTAAAAACAATTTTCAATGTAAATTCTTAATCTAACAGGTCCTCTCAAGTTATACTTACTTGGAGCTCAAACACCATTTTAATTTCCATAATTAAGCTAGAATTGTATATAAGGAAGTCGTGCAAAACTAGGTTATGGTTAAATAATGATTTCCTCTCCAAGGGTTTAAATTCTAATTTTTCATGTTAAAATTTATGGCCAGTGCCCTATCTGCAAGCACAACTCAGGAATGATTGAAATTTTGAATAATAAATATATTTGAAGTTGTAACTCTCAACAAGGAGAAAACTTGTAAATTATTTACGCTTGCAAGGTAAATGACTTGTATAAAGAAGTAAAAGTACTTTTAGTTGAATTTTATATACACAAGTATGAAGTTTGTATATAAAAAGATTGTATGTATGTGTGTGGATATATATGTGTATATATATCACTATATGTATACATATATGTAGGTATATGTATGTATGTATGTGTGTGTGTAAGTATGATGTGTGTGTATGTAGGTATGCATGTGTGTGTATATATATGTATGTATACGTGTGTGTACACACACATACATACACATTGTCATGCATACTATACATGCACACACATAACATACCTATACACACAAATACATAACATACCTATACACACCCATACATATCTATAAACACACATACAAGACACTAAGTTTGCATGCATATGTATACACACATACATATCTATACACACACACACATAGGATGTCAAGTTTGTATGCATATCTATAGTTACACACCCACACCCATAGGATGCCAAGTTTGCATGCCATCACCCAACACTTGATCCAAGCTACAACATATGAGGATCAACTATTTCATAGTATCTTTACAGCTTGTCTTTTTTGAGGTGACAATTAATGCGTACTGAAACAAGACATATTGAAACAAACATATTAAAGTATGTATATTGAAACAAGAAACTGTGGGTATATTGAAACAAAAAACCAAACATATTGAACAAAAAACTGTGTATATTAAAGTAGGTATAGGCCTAGGGAAATATTTGGAAAAATCGCGTCCTTAAATTGCGTCTTTCAGAATGCCTCCCTCTGCTCGTGTCCTCAAATTTGCGTGTGCAGAAAGGGATGTCACAAGGGTTTAAATCGCCATAAAAACCAGGTTAAAAACTATGTGAAAATTGTGTTTTTTCCCCACACTTTTTCTTGGTGAGTTTCCCCCGAGTTTTGGCAAGTTTGCAAAGAAAAATCAGCGAGTTTGTAGAGGAAATCGAATGCGAGTAAACCCGCGAGTGCTCGCGGGATCGACAAGTACTTGCCGATTAGTTAATCTATGGTCAAAACTACTTGAGAGCAAGAATTGGTGGCTAACTAGAGGCTCTAGCATCTTCGCTAGTAGCACTCAACAACATCCACACCCATGTCCTCAAGACATCCAGGGACGCCTTCTCATCCTCCCTCTTCTCAGTGATCACTTTCTATTGTATGTACATTCCCCAATTTTGTTGTTTTTTTGTCTGGAAGGCGACTTCTTCTTTGTGGGGGGGGCAGGCTGATGTAGCCAGCCAAAAGTAATCGAATATGTTTTAGTCGGCTAAGTAATAAATAAATGAATAGTTATGTTTTGTATTTACGTGTTAGTCCCCGACGGTTGTTATAGTCGGTTCGTAGTTATTGAGAGTTGGTAGTCTTTACCAACATCTGTCTACTATTTATATGTACTTGTTCATAGTTGGGGACCGCTGTTACAATTTTCATGTCTTTATTCAATATATGTGAATGAATGAGAAAAAAGCTATATCTTCCAAAACATGATTGTTATTAATTTATTAATTGCAATTCTGTTATTCTTGTTTACTTTGTAAATCCTTCAAAGTAGAATAAGCGAGTAAACACATGTATCCTTGATTGCTCTCAACAATGCCTCTACAAAAGCTTTCTCCTTCGCCAATAAGGTGTTTGCACCTTTTCATACCCAGGACTAACATAATCAGATGTATTAGAAAGGGACGTCACCATATCCCACCAATATGGTGATTTAACAAGGTTGAAAGGAAGCCCATTGCCATAAATGCAATGAGCAATGCTCTGATCTGCAATC
This sequence comes from Sequoia sempervirens, assembly GCA_007258455.2. Classification (NCBI taxonomy): domain Eukaryota; kingdom Viridiplantae; phylum Streptophyta; class Pinopsida; order Cupressales; family Cupressaceae; genus Sequoia; species Sequoia sempervirens. The sequence continues at coordinate 48,494 of VDFB02083461.1, forward strand.
TCCCTTGCTTCATTCTTGAAGGCCTTCTCCAATGGGCCTCTTTTACACGAAGCCAAAACATTCTCATCTCCAAAAGATGGTGGCATTAACATGAAAAGATGTGGGCTAGCCGGTTATGATAAGCCACTAGGAGGTTTTTGCAAGATTTTCTTCGCAAGAGGATGTGCAAGAGTCTTTGATTTATTACTTGATATGTCAGTATCCTCTTGTTCCCTAATACAAGCCAATATTTGAGGCTTTGGCAACCCTTTTTTGTTTGGCCTAGGACAAACTTTTATTCCATGTAAAGGAATAGTGCACAAGTGAGCTTTCATTCGAGATTACGAGCTCTTATACTCTTCTGTACAACAACTACAATGCCAAAGATAACCACCACCAGCAAGAAGTTGTTTAGCCATTGTCATATGTCCCCAAAGGGGTGACAATGAACAAATTTATATGTACTCTTTGCATTTGGGGAAGCTAAACTAGAACTACTAGCCATTTTGCATCAACGTAAAAAAAAACATGACAAATTAAGAACCCTACAACTTAATTTTTAAAAAATGGGCAACATAGCCCCTTATTATGTATTAAAAGTCAAAATCTTCAAAAAAATGAAATATTTACTCACCTTTGATGGTTAATTCTTCTTTGTGCAACTATTTCTCCCCTGTTGATGTAGGTTTAACTCTCCTGTCCTCGCCTTTGAAAAAAAAAAGAACCAACCTTCAAAACTGGCAGCTTGGAAAAAAAAATGCAGTTTTGGACTTTTGTGTTTCTCAAATGACGTCAAAAGTGTGTTGTGCCCTCACTTTAGGGCACCCAAATCATATTGGACAAGTTGCTATTTAAAAAAAATGTTCTTTATTGGTTTTTTTAATGTTTTTAGAGGCCCACGGGCCACAGGTATACTCAAGTTCCCCTGGGTACACCTTAGGTACCTTGTGGGTCTAGGCAATACCCTAGGCATACCGAGACCTGAATTGTACATATAGGGGGATGGTGGGGTAAACACAAGGACTCGATAACATAGCTATTTGAACCTATTTCTTGACCACTTGTTTTGGTGGTCCCCTATTGTTTTGTATTTTCTACTTTTGTTCTTCCCCTTAGTGGGATCTTTCTATATTTCTCTTCCTAGAACTCTATTGTATATTGTTGTTCTCATGAGTCCCATTGTCCTACTTTTAGTCATCTGTGTACATTAATATAATTTATTTCTTCTTTCTTTCTTTCTACATAACAAGTAGAGTATTTGAGATGCATTTCTTTCCCTAAGAGCATAGCAACATATCCAATGAAAATTTAACTAATAAATGATGAATGCCTATAAATTTTGATGGGGTAAAGAAAAGATCCATAAGCTTGGTTAGTTTTTATAGAAAATTACATTGTATCATGTTGATGCTGGCAGTGTTTCTTCGTGAGTGAATTTATTAAAACAAGACACAAAAGTATTCAAATGGAAAGTAGGTTGATGAAGGTACCATTAATGATGAAAAGTTTAGTGCAAACTTCTAGATTCCAAGTGTTCTTTCAATCATCCATCTAAGAAAGTTGTGATGCATTCGAGGAAGTTTTATGGGGCTCAGCTTTAAAGAGAAGGAATTTCTGCAATGCATATCTTATTTATATATCTCTACCAGATGTAATTTAAGATTTAAAGATCAGAAGAATCTACATTGCATATACCTTCTATATATCTCTTCTGGACAAAATTCTGTATGTGTAAATCTAGAGGGTGTTTACACAAAATTGAAGCTTAAGTTTAACATTTGATTACTTAGACTTTGTTAAAACTAGAGGTACATGTCTATTTAACTTTATAATGGCCCACCAAACCTTCACCTTTTCTTAGTAGAAAATAAGGGCAGAAAATGAAGAACCCCCTTTCCAGTTTTTCTACACATGAACCTATGTATATCAAAGACAGGGAAGCCCTTTAAGTCTAAAAAACAGCTCCATAGAATATAAACAGCATGCCTAAAAGAATTCTTCTATGTATTCATCGCAAAGGAAAATTCAATAAAACCATCTCATATTTGATAACATCTACTCAACAAAAAATCAAATTGAAGGCTTTACACCTTCTAAAATAAACTAATGCATTAAATATGATATTGGATAAGTGCAATACTAAAATACATTTCCTATGCCTACTGAAAGCTTTTGGTCTAAAAGGATATATCATAGATGCATTTAGTTTTGATTAAATAGGACTGATGTATTACATGTTTTTTAGAACAAGTATAAAGGTTAAAATCCTACATTTGTAATGTGTGATTTCTATTAATACTTACATTATGCCGTAGCAGTAGATCTTCCACTGCTCTACATTCTAGAAGATAAGAAACACCATTAGTGGTGACTTTGGAACAATCCTGAGGGAATATCAAAGAAATCAACACTGTTAAAAAAACAATTTTCCAAGGATGCCTTGCCAGTGAAGTATTAATCAAATGACAGCAAGCTATATATACTCCTACTGTACTTGCACAACAACTTGTTGCTTATCCCAAGA
>VDFB02083462.1:0-104088 GCA_007258455.2 Sequoia sempervirens
AGAGCCAAGCAACTTTGATCAAGGTAGTAGAAGAAAGTGGAGAGAGAGCCACTAAAATATCCACATAAACAATAGTACCTTCCATGGATTTCTTAGAAGATGTACACTAGAAAATAAAATGCTCCTCAAATTCCAACTCTTGAATAAATCAAAGGCACCAAAATCTTTAACTTTGAAAAATATGGTGGTTCAATGCAACACACACTCACAACTAGCCAAGAGAGAACCTCAAACTATGAGACCTATGATGTAAGATAGGAGGGTTGAACAATGACCCCATCCACCTATAAGAAATGCTCAACTTAAAAAGCTAGTTAGGGGTTAAGAGAAGCTAGAGGGGAGGTCCAAGTGACCTAGATGGACCAACAATAAATGTCCTCTCTAATCAATCAATTAAACAAGGAATGCATAAAAAAGTACTTGAAATCCAAGGGGCCCAACGAGGCAATCTTCACTAAGGAACAAAGCACCACAAAAGGATATCTCCCACGAGACAAAGTAGAACCACCCATCGATCTCAACCTATGTATAAATCAATCCTTCATACATATCAATGACTTCAAAATCAACTTTGGTCTTTATACCCATGAAATCTATTTGAACATTTTGCCATGTACCAATTGGAAATATTGGTCTTCGATTTGCTAAAGATATATTGTATGGTGTTTGATGGAGTTGTGGTTTGCCAAACACCTCCAAAATTTATTTAAACATTATATTTATGTCCACTCCTAAGTCTAGTAAAGTTTTCTTAACCATTATGCCATTTACTTTGACATCCAAAAGTACCAATTGGTGTTTCCTTTTCTTTTGGGTTTCAACAAAGTTGATATGTGGCTTCTTATGTTCTCTATCTTTCTTATTCCAATGTTTGAAAATAGCCTGCATTTTTGCAAAAATTATCTTTTCCATTAAATTGGCCATCTCTTTTAGGTTTTGAGCCTCTTTATAAAAATAACCTTTTTTTATTATCTTCTTACTAATGTAACTTTTTTATTATATTTATAGATTTTTTAACTACTAAGTCATGGTAATTTTTATTATGATATTCATTTTCTCCCTCACTATCATCTTCCTCTTCAATTACCTACTTATTTACATCTATCCCTTTGTTGGTCATAACTACTACTGTGTTCTCTTTTATCTTAATTTTTCCAATAGCCTCTACCTTTAGTTGTCCTTTTATATACTCTATTTCTAACAATTATTCTTTTGTCATAGAAGGCTCTCCTATCTCATGTCTAGGTTCTATGTCTTTTTTCTAACATCTCCTCAAGATTTGTCCTTGCTCTTTTGGGATTTTCATTAATATTTTAGAACCGCATGGTGCATTAGGACTTGACAATTCATTACTCATAGTCCCTTGTGCCAATCCATTCTTGTAAAAACTATGTGGCCTTTGGCCAATTGAATGCTTCATGTGAATTGTCATTGCAAAATCCACAACATATCTTCTTCTCTTTCTACTTCTACAATCATTAGCATAATGACCTAACTTACCACTATAATAGCAGGTTGATTTTCGGCCTCTTCCTCTACCTTGGTCACCTCTATAACTGTTGTTGTTGTAATCACCTGTACCATAACCCTAAGAATAATCATTGTTATAGCTAGTAGAAGATTTTTCGTTTTGTATCTAGAAAACCACATGGCTTATATTGTTGTTTTTTCTTTGATTCCTTCTCCATGTTGATTCATACAGCCATGTGGCAAATCTCCATTTAAAGCACCTACGACCAATCCTTGTGCCTTGGCCATGCCTTTATCAATATAGGATTCTTCTCTATCTGTTCCTCTAACCAATGGTTCAACGTATTCTCAAATATTTTAGGGCAATCATCAATTAGATGTCTATCCCTTTTTTTGCATAGATCGCATTAGCAACTTATTGTTCTTTTGAGGGCTTTTCTAAATTCTACATTCAATGCAGCAACTCGCTTTGTATCTTTCATCATTGAAAATTCATTTCTTATATGTCCTTTTCTGCTTCAATAGGTACACTAGATGTTGTTCTTTCTTGGTGTTAGGGAAGTCTCTTTTCTCTTGCCTTTAGCGAAAATCTCCTATTGTATTTTTTATTTCTCCAATTCTAAATTTAGTTTCTCAAGCTCTTCACTTTCACTGAATTCTTTCATCCAAGATTAAGCTTTTATCCTAATTGCTAACTCCACTGCTTCATTTTAGTTAATAATTTTTTTCCATCTACCGTAACTTTGATTTGTGATTTCAAAGCAGATGTAAGCCATTCTATTCTTTGCTTTTCTCATAGCAGTTTTTCCAATTTATGGACTACACTTTTAAATCTCTTATCATATTATTTCACCAACTCATTCTTCTATTGTATCATCTCTCTCATTTTACTTACACTTTTGGTAGGGGCATCAAAGAAATAAAAAATTACCCAAAAATTGTTTACTTATTTCTTCCCATTTTTTATCATGTTTTCACCAAAACCTTGATATAACACTTCACTCGAAGCTTCATCTTTTAGTGTTTCTACAAATTCATACAATTGAGTCTAATCCTCATTTATGCCAACTATATTCCAATGAGATTCCAAAATAAATAGATGCTCACTTGCATCTTTGGCATCTTTATCGTACACAAGGAGTTTAATCCTTTTTGCAGCCATCCTTATAGGGTTTGAAGGTGTATTTAATTTATCTCTTTGTTGTTAAGGAATTGTCCTTCCACCTAATTGACACTCTTTTCTTGGATCTCTCTCTCTATCTTTTCTTCAAGTCTTCTCTACCTGGTTTTATTTTGTTGTTTCACTAACCTTTCTATTCTACCTTTATCTCTAGGCAATTGAATTTCAATGTATTTGTTGCCCAATATCTCCTCAAAATTCTTTATACAATCTCTTCTTGCTCTTGCTCTTTCTAGCCTGAGCAAGGATTCAATACTTATCTCTTCTTCATGAACCCTTCTTGTCTTATTTAGCAAGGGGAGGTGACTTTGGTCCAAGGGTTTCACCTCTTCAAGATGCCTTTCCATCTTTGGAGATGTAGCTTTTGGTAATTTATTTGTTAATGGCATGTCATTAATTAATGTAGGATTCTCCTATCCTTCAATGGTTTCAATTGTATCCATGGCTAACTTATTGCAAATTTCCCTTCTATATTCGCTTTCTCCATTCCTTTCTTGAAATTTTAAATTTTTCATCATTTGTCCTTTTCGTAAACACACTTTTACTTATTATGTTATCTAAATATTCTTCACTCAAATCCAGAGGTTTTAGTTTTGAAATTGGGGATAGCAAACCCTCAATTATGACCTTGATGTTAGACAGATCTAGTTCTGAATATGTATTTCTAGCCAAAATTTTAACTTAAAATTTGTGGATAGCAAACCCTCAATTATGACCTTGATGTTAGACAGATCTAGTTCTGAATATGTATTCTATTTGTGGAGCACAACTGCTTCTATGCTTTGGCCAACTGCTTCTATGCTTTGGCTGAGCACTATGGCTTCCAAGCCCTTTCTTCATTGATTCTTGAATTCATCATATTATTTTATTGTATCTACTAATTGAGTCAAACTTTCTTCTACTATTTTTCTTATTATTTTATTGTATCTACTAATTGAGTCAAACTTTCTTCTAATATTTTATGTGGATAGTTTAATTACTCAAATGTTTCATTGTTTTGATTAAGATAAAAACAGGAAGGGCCTATACCCATTACAAAATGACCATAAAGGCCCAACCAAAGGAGCACACAAGAAGTGAGACAACCTAAAGACTACAAAACAACTACATAGAAAAGACCAGCAGAAAATCAAAAACACAGACACAACCAGAGACCAACACAAGCCTAGAACCAGCTACTGATCACCGAGCATTCGAAGACCCTTGATGGCCTGCCACTCTTTCAAAAGGAATTGTAGCTTCTCTTTGAAGGACAGAGCCTTCTAGTTCTTGTTGCCACCTTCATCTATAGAGGAGGTTGTAGCGCTTTCCCCTTTCTTTCCCTTCTTTCTAGAGCCGGTTTGAGTGGCATCCAAAAGATCATCACCTACACACTTACCCTTACAATTCTTTAGCTCTTGTTGGAACACCAAGATGGTGACAACAGTATTTTTCATCGTTTCTTTGCTAAACTCAACAATCTCCTGCAGACTACGAAGGGTTTTTTCCTAGTTGCTTTGTCGGGTAGCAACCTCTTCCTAGAGTTTGTTTCTCTCCTCAAAGGTCCCAACAGTAGACTTAAGCTCCTCAACCTCCTTCTCAACATTAGCCCAATTCTCAAAGGTTTTAGCCATGCCAAACAGTAAGTCCCAATGACCAGAGTCGTCCACCTCTCCCAGCCAGTCCAGAGTTTTGTTCAACATGGACAACTCCAAATTCTGGATCTTGGTTTTAGCAGTTATGTGTTGGGATAGGGACCACTTCAAAATGTCATTTTGAATGTTAGTGGCCTAGCTTATTTCATCCAACTTCATACACAAGGGAGCAGAACTCTTGCATACAACACAGTTTGGCAGAGTGTCTTCAAGCTCCTGCACCTAGTTAGTATTTTGGAGAGGGGAGTGCAGGGGATTGGCAGGAGAGGTAATCAAGGGGGAGCTAGGAGGGGAGTGCAGGGGATTGACAAACAGCTAGCGAGGCATAGGGGAATCCATAGGGGTAGGGGACCACAAAGAATCAAAGTTGTCCGAGATGGAAATTTGTTTTTGGGGGGGGGTCAACAAAAGCCACTTTTTTCTTGTTGGTAGAGGTGGGGTCATCAATAATAAGGGTTTTTCCTTTAGAGGCACGGGGGAGTTGACCTAGTAATTCTTGTTTGGTGGCACAGGGTAGACAAATTAGTTGGCCAGGGGAAGAGGGATTACCCTCTGAAGTCACAAGGACACTATTGGGGACCAAGGCAGGGTTTGTCACCCTCGGAAGAGAAGCAATAACAAGGGATAGAGCCACATTATACCAGTAAAGCCTATAAATAAGGCCTTGATGCAGAGGCGCCTACTTCCCTTTATCCAAAACAACTTTAACTGATTACTCAAGGGAAGAATAAATCCAGAAAGAAAAGTTCATTTTGACATTATAATGAAAATGATTGAGCATAGGGAAGAGGTGGGCATGGAATCTTTTATATCTTCCTTCCAGAGTGACATGCCTCATAAGCACTTCAACCATCTTCTTCCAGACGCCTCACAAATCATCCTTGTTGAACCCGTTTTGAAGCCAGTTCACTTTCTCCCCTTTTTTAAGGAATCTTCAAATGTTTCATTGTTATTTGGCAGTACAATAACTATTTGTTCCTCTATTGGCAAAATCACCTCATCTATAGAGACTTCTCAAGCCTTCTCCATCCTTCTACAATATCTTTCATGTCTTTCCTAGGTTTGTTTCAACATCCTTTCTTCTTCCATGTGCATTTCATAAGCCATCTTGATTTCTTCAAAAAAAATCCATCAACCTTTTGCTATCTCCCTTTACTATAGGTGTTTTTCATCCATCCTTAATAGCTCAAATCTAAATCTAAATTTTTCATATGAAATCTTGAAGTTGATCTAAGTCCTTAAACCTATTCAATGGGTGAGGCAATGAACCTAAAAGGGTTAAGATACTTATGAAGGTATAATACTATGAACCTAGTTGCTAATGTAAACAAGCAATGTGGTTAGAGATCTAATGTTAGAATTCAAAGATATGAGCATGTAATAGCCTCTTGAACCAACTTTTAAAAAAAAGGCATGTTACTTTTGAGGTGTCATTACAACAATATCATACTAATGTCCTTTCAAGATATAGTGGCTTATTTGCTCCACCTTCAAAAATCAACTGAATATGCATGCACAAGGTCAACTTCTCAATTGGTAACCTTTCATGTTTATAGTATTTGACATAGATTACATACTCTCCAATTACTCTCTAAGTAGCCGAGTAATCTCCAAAAAATTTGCATGCCGAGTAGTTTCTGCTTTTACTCGCGGGCAGTATGCAGATGGATTTTCTCACGTCAAATTATTGAGTAATCGCCAGTAGCTCATAGAAAACCCACAAACTTGGCATGTTTGTGTGTGTATAAATGTCTATATGTGTATATGCATGCAAACTTGGCATCCTATGTATGTTTATAGATATGCATGTGTGCATGGTGCAGTCCTGAGTATACACATACATAAATATCCACACACATTTGCCGAGTATATGCCGAGTATTTGTCGAGTATTTGCCGAGTTTTTCCCGAGTCAAAATTTTTGGGCTTGCCGAGTACTCTCCGATTCCGAGTATGTAAACTATGGTATTTGAGTATGATCTTGAATTTGATTTGACTCCAAGTTTTCATATAATTTTCACAACTAAGCAGCATTCTTTAAAGCTATCCCCACTTCACAACTTGACATACCTCTTTAATCAAGCTGCTCATCTAGAAGAGTGTCCCCATCTGTAACCAAAACAACCAAGATCACTTGAAGTTGAACATCAACCACTTTTGTATTTTGGGAAACTGGAGATAATCCATTCATTTGCTTGTTATTTTTTGTAATCTCAAAGCAAGGACATTAGTGGTACAGAAAACTCGTCACAAGCAATTAGCACAACATCCTCAACTCATTCTAAGCATGCTATGATCTGTTCTATATGTTGGTAACTTAATACACCTCTACTAAAACCCAAGAGTTTAAACATTTCATACTGCTGAACACAAAAAGAACAATGCTTACTAGCTATACCACTGAAATTCAATCCAGCTTTCTTGTTGAAAATCTAACAGATTGCAGGCAAGTAAAAAAGAAAATTGCCAAGAGGGTGAAAACAAAATCAATAATTTGAAGAGAGGGATTATTCTATTCTTGAAGTATTCTAGAGAGTCGATAAACCATCCATTATATTACAACTCAATTAAGTCCTTAAAATTGAAACTGACCACATATTAACTATTACCAATAGAAAGCATAACTGAATTTTGGTATCGCACTTTCACTTATTTTTTGACAGATTGAAATATGATCTATAATTAAGATGTAATTTCTTAGCATAAAAAAACTTACGAACTGTATGTTGTCTTGTATTAATTCTGGAAGAGATGATTGAATTAGATCAAGTCCTTTTTGGTAATCCAATCTTCCAATGAAGCCAATCTACACAAAAAGTTATTCATACTGTTAAAAAATTACCTAATACCCCTAACTGAAAACAGTAACTTCCTCAAGCTCACCAATGGTACATCTGGTTGAACAGAAAGTCCAAGTTCTTTCTGCAGAGCAGCTTTGCATTCAGCCTGCATGGCAAAACTATACAACATTTAGAGGAAAGTAAGCAAAACTGTCTACTTAATCAAGAATGATATACAAGGTTACAATTATCAATCCAAAATAAGAGTCAAAAGCTACCTTTCCTGAAAGATCCTCTGCACAATATTGATGCGCAATGTATTTGTCTGAAGCTGGATTCCACTCATCAACATCTATACCATTTGTTATGCCTGTTTCACTCCACAAAAGAAAATAGATACTGTTAAAAAGCAATGCCATGTTACATTTGAAGAGCTTTAAAGTTTTTGAAAACACAAAAATAAAAATTCATCACACCATTAATTACAAATTTTCTGCTTTGTAAAAGCTCATCAAGACCCCATCCACCTTCACTTGTGGTTATTTCCCAAGCATACCCCTGACAAAGAAAGCAGAAGAGAGTAGAATGGTTAATAAAACTAAAAAGACAATTCGGGTGCAGATGATGAGGATAATCCTCATTTTAGCATTGGGGATACTTCAAAAGGAGTGAGCATGTTAGAGCCTTGAAGAGAACTAGAGGAAAAGAAAAACGTTATAGACATTTATTTTCACCCATCTATAAATGTAGAAATGCCTTTGGTAGGAAGAAGCTTATTTACAAGCATCATCTTTGAAATGGATGAAACATTTTTGAGACATGTATAAGAGATTATTTCCAGAAGACAGAGATCTCAAATTACAATCTATATTTTCTCGGTGCTTCTGGATATCTGAGACTGTAACAGCATAGATACAGTCTGTTGGAAATCCAAAAATTGTCACAAAATAATATTTTTACATAGCACTGGGATGATGAGAAACTAACCTCACTAACAGTCAGAATTCTATCTGCTGTGACAATTGCACCTTTCAAATGACTAACAGCTTCACCTCTGTCAAGAGCATGCTTTCTTGCCCATGTTGGATATACCCATTCCAATGCACCATACCAATCAGGAGGTAATCCTAGATTCCCATAGGTTGTTGCAGGCTCAACACCCTTGTTGTTAAAGGCAAAGAATAAGAAAAAGTAATGCTGATCATATTTTCGGAGTATCTAAAATTAACCTTAACAATGTTAAACAAATTGCAAAAGGTGTCTTGGAAATTAAGCATATAACATGCACAAAAAAACATGAAAATGTGACTGTATCTGTCTAGCATTACTACCTGATGTGCAAGGTTATGTATTGCAAGAATACTGCGAGCATCATGATAAACTCCATATGGGCGATACTTAGCTGCAATTATACTGGAAAAATGAACACATATAACTAAGACAGCTTACCATGATTGGGAAAAGGGCTAACCTTACTAGCATATGATATTTACACAAGGTCTATATTCTATAAATAAATTGGTTGGAACAGCCCAAAATGCCCAGATAAATTGATTAAAACAAAAACATTGATATATCATATAAGAACCCTTTGAAGAAGGCTCAAATGCAAAATAAGACATCATTAAATGTAGAACAAGGATAACTTACACAGGCACAAGGCTTGCATGCCAGTCATTTGCTATAAATAAGCACTTTTCTCCATAGGTAAATCCTCCGAGAGGAAGCACTAAAGGAGCCTCACAAACTGCATGGCATAAAAGTGTGAAACGGAACTGCAAGACAGACAAATCCATCACAAGTATTGGCACTAAAACATATCGCAATATATACAATGTTATAAAATAATTAATCAACTAAACTGATACCTGATTATCCCCAAAGGCACCAAAATTATCGCCATATGGATTCCCAGGTCGATGATAAGAAGGATGGTCAACAAACACCTACCAAGAGAATAAAAGATAAAACCTTATGCACAAATTTGAGAGAGAGATGCAAACACAGAATTCATGAGAGGTTGTTCACATCAAAACAAGAAAAAAATAAACTCCACACATAGCCAGACTCATAATGAAACTTTTATTTCTTATTTCATTACACAATTGTGCCATGAGAATTTTAAAAGGTGTTATGATCACATTACCTTTACTGTATGAATATTAAGTTCTATATCATGCAGAAATCTGGAATGCATCAAATGATAAAGATTAAAGACTGCCATGAAGAACAGTCAACTTGGGGAATGAGAGAGAGAGAGAGAGAGAGAGAGATTACCCAATCAACACCTGCCCTATATTCATGAAAAAATGCAACTTCATGCTGCCCACCAAAACAAGATATTTTAATGCGACATTGAACATCAAATGCACCACTATATTTCTCATCTGTTACCCCATTCATGTATCTTGGAGATATGACCATGACACGATGACCTCGAGATGCAAGGGCAATAGGTAAAGATCCACAAACATCACCAAGCCCTCCAGTTTTTGAGTATGGAGCAACTTCTGCTGCTGCAAAAACAACATTGAATGAATGTTTGACACGGTCATCTTCTCCTGCAATATCATTGGGAGCAAGTTTTCCTCCTCTGAGCACTCTATGCTTCTCTCCCTCATCACTTCCCTGTATGTCTGCATCATTTCAGAATATCAGGAGTTCCATTTTTAGTCCAACCAAACAATATACTTTAACCTAATGTGAGGTAGTAAATCAAAGACTGGAAACAAATACTTTTCTCGTCAATCTTGTAGTACAATCTCTTTTATGTAAATTTTACACTTGTTTTAATCCTATTCTTCTAAAGAAAAATGCCTACCATTTTCAATTTAAAATGGAGTTCTAATAAATTATCCCCAGACATACTGCCCCCTCATTCATTTAAGAAATATTTCCAATGTGCTTATAGAGTGGACTAGGGTTTAGAAAAATATGGTACCTACCCACTCCAAAAGGTATGAACAAAAGGAAGGAAAACACTTAATTAATAAATTATGTATAAAATGCATGTCAGTAAGTAACTTTGACAGTGCCAACTTTTAGGAATTCAAGATTAGCTGCAGTAACCAATATAATTTACGGTGTTATTTTATATTCCAGGCAGTCCATCTAGTCTATATATTACATATGATAAGAAAAATCCCATACTATAAACACAAAAAAAAAGTTTAAAAGGAATTTTTGGCTAGGCAAACCCAGGTTTGATATGTGTACTGTGAGAAGATTGTTTTCCAACAAAGTTATCAAAGTATATAATTTTCATATTTCCCGGAATTTTGAGTTTCTATTGACTTTTTCACATGAAAAGCATTTCAATTCATTCTGGGTTCTATCATTGTTTTAGTACATTGTATTAGGAGAAAACCAGTTTCTGACATGCTGCTACTGCTGTTCAATGCCTAAGGGAAATCTGGGTAATTTGAGAATAAAATCATTAACAGATAATCATTAAAATATAAGATGACAATAATCTTTGAATGAAAAATTCTCTATTACTAGGGGAAGTTGTGCCTTTGTAAACACATTTTGGCTTTGATCATTCAAGCTAAGTTTGAGTGGTTCCAAAAGGATGTGAATTATTTTCCCATTGCAGCTCAGGCCCAAATGCTTTTTTTCCTTGCCTATTGGAGAGATTCCCTTGTCATCATAGAAGAAATGATTTACATCAGCTAAGAATTATAATTAAAAGGAAAGTCTTTTTAACTAATATAAGATGCATGTGCTCAGGCACACACATTACTTGGGGAAGTTGCTTCTTTGCACTCATGTTTTGGCTTTGATCATTCAAGCTAAGATTGATTAGTTCCAGAAGGATGTGAATTATTTTCCAGTTGCAGCTCAGACCCAAGTTCTTTACTTCCTTGCCTAAGATTGGAGAGACTTCCTTGTAATTATAGAAGAAATGATTTACATCAGCTAAGAATTATAGTTACAAAGAAAAACTCTCTTAAGTAATAGAAGATGCATGTGCATGTGTGTACACACCCACGCACATGCACTCACCCACCCACCCACATGCACACCCACAAACACATGCACCTACCTGCACACATGTAAGCATGCACCCACACACACACACAATACAGGAATACCATTATTCTCTGGATTATAACAGTACTAAACAATAAGATGCCACTATAAAAAAAGGAAATATTAATCTAATATTACATGCTATTACCTTAGTAACAAAATATTATATAACAAACACATTCACGTTATAATATTGCTCTGTTGATATTATCTTCTTGTTTTCATAGGTAGATCAAAAAAGGACGAAAGCTATAGATAATCAAACCTTCCATTTTTTGGTTGTGTGACAACCAAAATTGATCAATAATTTCATCAAACAAGTTGTAGAAACTAAGAGATTACTGAACTAACTACTGTTCTACTTGCTCAATTACAAATGACAGTTAATGAGGTAAGAATATTGTGCTAGAAGCAGAGAAATGACCAAAAAACTTGTAAAACATCATACAACTCAGCAAATGTTTAGCCTAGAAAAAGCCCATTAGAGGTTAAAAAACCAGCTGGTACTGACAAATGCCCGACTGCTTATCAATATTATCGTCAACAACATAAGTACAAAGAAGGGGTGCAACCAATTGTTGCCCATTATTCATTGTCAAGCTTACACTGTCTCCTACAGCGTAAATTCTCCTCTCTTACACATGTAATACTCCAGTGATGCATGAGTGTCCCTGGCAGTAGCACAATCTTGCATCACCAAAAAGAAAGTATAGTTTTTCTTTGTCTATTTTTGCCTTGTTTTTCAAGTTTATAGATGTCCATTAATTATTTGGATGAGTGGTTCTGCTGAAGCCATTTTGAGGGTCTTATTCATTGATTGCAGTAATGCAAAGTCAGCAAATGTTTACCCTAGAAAAACACCATTAGAGGTAAAAAACCAGCTGGTACTGACAAATGCCTGACTGCTTATCAATATTATTGTCAACAACATAAGTACAAAGAGGGGGTACAACCAATTGTTGCCCATTATTCATTGTCAGGCTTACACTGTCTCCTACAAATAAATTTTCCTCTCTTACACATGTAACACTCCAGTGATGCATGAGCATCCCTGGCAGTAGCATGATCTTGTATCACCAAAAAGGAAGTATAGTTTTCCTTTGTTTATTTTTGCCTTGTTTTTCAGGTTTATAGATGTCCATTAGGAATTTTGATGAGTGGTTCTGCTGAAGCCATTTTGAGGGTCTTATTCAATGATTGCAGTAATGCAAAGTCAATTGGTTGTGGAAACAGTGCCACATAGGGCACACTTGATCAATAGGTAGTGTTTTGCCTTAGAAAGCAGAATAAATCCTTGCAGTACCATCCTGAGCAGAATAGGTTCATGTTTTTGAAAGTGACCTAATGCAGCGATTTGAATTTGATCAGAAATTCGCCTTTGTTCTTTCAGCCAATTATTCTTAAGCACAAAAAAATGGTTAAAGCATTAAGTTGATTCCTTTGTTCGGGAATTTTCCTTTGTCAACTAGTAACCATCCAAGGATCCATGTATAAGCCAGGTGTGGAGATGTTTTTAGATCCACGGTCAGCATCATTTTGCTCATTCATACCTGCTGGTACATCAACAATCTTCAAAAGCACACGACATTGCCAAAGTGTTAAGCGTCAAAGGCCAACATGGATTTTGATGGGATCTCCAATCAAAAACACACATCATTAATGGGTTTGTGGATTTTAAATTGACAAGAGCTTCCACAAGCCAATCAAATGGTTCAGTTCCAAGTGCTTGAAATTTAAAATTATTACCATTTACATTGGAAACATTGTATGGCCATCATTATTAAATCCTTGAAATCCAAAACTTGAGATTACATCTATAAAGGGATCAAGCTCACCTTGGAAATTTGAAAAGAAAATAAATATTGCTTTTCCACCTAATTCCTGGCAAATATGATTTGGACAGATCTAATCCTACGAATAATCCAAATTTATTGCAAAATGTTCCAAAAACAGAAGGTTGACTGATCCTTGGGATTGCCACAAGTTTTCCTTGAAACTGCATGTATATATCTATTGTAAGATAGTGAGATGGGCAGTTAGTTGAAATCAATGTAGATAAGAGTTAGTTAAAGACAAGTAAGAGATATTAGCAAGAATAGTTAGCCAAGAGAAGGGTAGTACATTCTTCAGTCTATAAATATTTGGACTTGAGCCATAATAACCCCTATAAAGTGTAAGTTTCAAGATCGCTATAAGTAGAGATTTTCCTATTTGAATTTGTGTTGTCTTCCACTAGCACATGTGTGTATTATTAAGCCACTTGGTTTGACGGCCCTTAGTTGGAGTTCCACCCTCGGTATTACATTAGTTGATATCAGAGTAAGCATAATGTCTGCAAGAGTGAGTCCTAATAGAGTCAATTTTGATTAGTGTGCTCGACCTAAATAGGTTTGTAACCCATAGTTACAACAGTAGGTTTTGTTTTGTCCACAATCCACAATGCCTCCTGAATTATTATCTAGTAGAAGTAGAGTAGAAGCTACCAATGTGGCAAGGAGACTTGATCAAGTTGCAGATATGATGACTCCTGAAAGCTAGACTAGACACCATGGAAAATCATTGAAGAGGTTTTATCCTAAGAGAGTACAAAACTGACACAAAAGATGAGGCAAGACGAGGCAACAAAGAACAAGAAGAAGCTAAAGCACTACATATGGATAAAGGGAATATAGATTCCTAAAATCTATCTCAAGGATAGGAAAGGGAACAAGGATGGACATTTCAAACTTCTCAAGAATAATGAACCCAAAGGAGTTGATCGACTAGATGACAAAGATGAAAAAATAAATCAAATATGACCAAAAATAAATTAAATATAACCACGTTACATATCCTCAAAAGACTGATGATGGCATGGACCAAGTTGAAGGGTCATGCAACAATGTGATACGAATCACAATTGAAGAGAACTAGATGCCACAAGGAAAAGATCAACCATTGAGATAAAATGGTTGCCAAGCTGAGGGAGAATTTTCCACTTTGTGATTACCAACTAGATCTATTGAAGAAGTTCTAGAACTTGAGTCAAAGGGAGCTCAATGTGAAGGATTACACCAAATAATTTCATAATCTCACTATTTGGAAAAGAAACCATGAGGATAACCAAGAGAAAATTGTGTGATGCATCAATAGGCTTGGGCTGAATATCCAAAAATGGGATGAGTATGCTCAAGCTTAGACCTATAGAAGAAGCATATTGGTATCCCTTGAAAGCAAAAAATAAGTTGTCCAAAAGATAATAAGGCAAAACTAAAAAAGAGGAAGCAATTGATCTACTACTAGAATCCAACAAGATCAAGGAGAGGCAAGCACTTCTCAAACTCACAACTTTGGCCACAAAAGGACCAATCCATATGGCAACAAGGGGAGAGAATTTTAAGGGACACACACTTCAAGTGTGGCCAAACTAGTGATTGTGCATATGAAAGCGTTGAAACTAGAAGTGAAGGGCACAATTAAAAGGAAGCAAGCACCCAGGTTGTGCAAGCCAATGAAGTGTCAACTCCATCACCAAAAAGGATTAAAGACACAGAGCATGGAAAAATCCTCATGATGAAAAGGATCCTACTAAAATTGCTAGAGGAGAGCAAGGAACCAATACGATGGGGAAGTCTTTTCCAAACTGTTTATAAATATGGAGGTAAGTGTTGCAAGTTGATCATCGATAGTAGTAGTACATACAACCCAGTGTTCATAGACACAGTTTGAAGAGCACACGCTTATACTAAGAGGGGGGTGAATCGGTATAAGAACAATTTTAAACTTTTTAAAAACTGAATAATCAAAACTTAATAGTGCAAATGAACCATAAGCAAAATGAACATCAATTTTACGTGGAAAACCCTTTCGGGAAAAAGCCACGGAAAAATATTTGCTTTTATTAATAAGTAGGCACCAACCTACAAAAGACACCAATCTTCAATTACAAAAGTGAGCACCAACTCACAGCTAAGCACCAACCCAACATATCAAAAATGATAAGCACAAACCTACACACTAATAGGAATAATATCTTTTAATGAAAGACGAATAATAGCAAACTCCTCCTTTAAATCAGCTCCTTCAAAACTAAACTTTATTTCTGCACTTATCTTCTTGTCCAAATCTACCCTTTACACCATTCTTCTCCTTCTAATGGCGGCTTGCTATCTCATGTCTACTGCACTGCTTCTTTTTCACTCGCCCCTTTTTTTGTTTATAAAAAAAAGCATTAATCTTCTTTTATAAAATTAAACCTACGAGGCGCTTTTTAAATTTTTGCATGCATCAAATTTTGCATGCTATCTTTCTTTTTGCATGCTTTTTTTTCATGCATAAGGGATGCTGCTTTTTTGCATGTTGGCGCTACTTTTTCTGCTTTTTATGTTTCTACATTTTTCTACTTTTTATGTTTTTGCTTCTTCTTTTTTTATGCTGGTATTGCTTTTTTCGCTTTTTATGTTTGACTTAACTCAACTACAATGTTGACTTAGCTCCACTGCATGTTGTCTTAGCTCCACGTTTCATGCAACTAACCATTACTTATGTATTGTTGCATGTTTCCTTTGACATCAATGACTTCTAACAATCCCCCCCTTTGTCATTGATGGCAACTTCAAACTTTCTAAAACTGCTCCCCTTGTCTCACTACTCCCCCTATCTTCAATTCTCCCCCTTTGACATCAATGGGAAAGGAATTATTTACTGTTCTGAAACTTCTTTTTCACAGAGCTTAATGATATGACAATAATCAGCTCTCTCTGAAACTAGACTTCTCAATGAATGGAGGAGAGTCATATTACTCCCAACTTCTTCCTCAGATACTCAATGGTTTCCTTTGGAAGTGGCTTGGTGAAGATATTTGTAATCTGTTCTTTAGTGGAAACATACTCCAACTTTACCTGTTGATCAGCAACTTCCTCTCTTAAAAAATGATACTTAATCGGAATGTGCTTTGTCCTAGAGTGCATGACTGGGTTCTTGGAAATGTTAATCGCACTCGTATTGTCACATAAAATAGAGATGGAATGTTCATACTCTACCTTGATGTCCTTCAAAGTCTACTTCATCCATAAAACCTGTGTGCAACAAGAAACTATTGCAATGTATTTTGCTTTGGCTGTAGACAAAGAAATAGATGCTTGTTTCTTACTCAACAATGAAACAAGATAATCTCGTAGAAAGAATGCATCTCCACTCGTTCTTTTTCCATCATCAATGTCGTCGGCCCAATCTACATCTGTGTATGTTGTGAGGGTGAAATTTCCACCTTTTGGATACCACAATCCAAAATCCATAGTGCCCTTTAGATATTTGAATATCCTTTTTACTGCATTCACATGTGTGTCCTTTGGTGCAGCCTAAAATCGAGCCACATACCCAACCGTTTGCATAATATCAGGTTGTGTAGTTGTTACATACAATAAACTTCCAATCATAGATATATACAAAGTTTGATTAGCTTCAGGAGATTCATCATTCTTGCTCAACTTGCATCCTGTAACCATGGGGGTACTCACAGGATTGCAGTTCTCAATCCTGAATTTCTTCAACCTCTCCTTAATGTACTTGCTTTGAGAAATAAATGTGATTTTGTTTTATTGTAAAATTTGCAAACCAAGAAAGAAAGACAACTCACCAAGCATAGACATTTTGAACTCCTTTTGCATGTTAATGGCAAATTCTTGACACATCTTTTCACTGTTGCCTCCAAAAATAATATCATCAACATAAACAGCAACAATCAACATGTAATCACCTTCATTCATGACATAGAGATTGTTGTTCGCAATAACTCTTTTGAAGCCTTGCTGCTCTAGATATTTGCCCAACCTTGCATACCAAGCTCTAGGGGCTTGTTTCAGCCCATAAAGTGCCTTTCTTACCTTGCAAACATAGTTTTGATTTTTTGAAATAATAAATCCATCATACTATTCAATGTAAACTTCTTCCTCCAAGTTTCCATGCGAAAGGCTGATTTTACGTCCATTTGATAGACTTTGAAATTTTTAAAACTAGCAAGAGCCAAGAACATTCTTATGGCTTCCATTCTGGCAACTGGAGCAAAAGTCTCTTCAAAATCAATACCCTCAATTTGAGCATATCCCTTGTATACAAGTCTTGTCATGTTCCTTACAACTTGGCCATCTTCATTTAACTTATTTCTGAACACCCATTTAGTATCGATTACATTCTTATCCTTGCGTCTTGGAACAAGTTCCTAAGTTTTATTCTTCTCAATTTGATCAAGCTCATCTTCCATGGCCTCTATCCAATACTTATCTTCAATTGCTTCTTTGAAGCTCTTAGGTTCAATTTTGGACAGCAAGGATATGTCTTCGTATTCTAAATAATTTACCATCCTTCTTTTGTTCTTGTCCTACCATCTTCTATTATCAAATCTTTTGGGTGATTCCTTTGTATAAACTTAGATGGTGTCTTTGTTGGTGCTTTTGATGGCATCTTCTGCTCAACTATCTCAACTTCTTTTTCTTCTTCATTTTCTTTGTCTTCATTGCACTCTACATTTTGATCATCAACCTCATGTATCTTCTCTAGAAGATTTCTTTCTTCATCAACTTTCATGTTTGCACTTTCAACAACTTTGTGCAACCTTTTATTATAGCATTTGTAGGCTTTACTATTTGAAGAGTATCCAAAAAAAATTCCTTCATCTGCTCTTGGATCAAACTTTCCTAGATTTTCTTCATCTCTTCTTCTTTAGCATGGACAGCCAAACACTTTAAAGTACTTCACAAATGTTGGCCTACCTTTCCATAATTCATACAGAGTCTTGCTTCCATTTACTCTAATTAGACCACGGTTCTAAATATAAATAGCAGTATGAACTACTTCCTTCCAGAAAGAATCAAGAACCTTGGACTCATTTAGCATGCTTCTAGCCATCCCTTGAACTATCCTATTTTTCCATTCAACTACACCATTTTGTTATGGTGTTCTTGTAGCTGAAAACTGTCTTTTTATGCCATGCTTTTCACAAAAAAAATTCAAATTCACTTGAAGTGAATTCTCCTCCTCTATTTGATCAAAGACATTTGATCTTCTTGCCAATCTCATTCTCTACTTAGTCTTTGAATGCCTTAAATTTGTCAAGAGCTTCAAATTTTTCCTTCAAGAAAGAAACCCAAGTCATTCTAGAAAAATCATCTATTAATAGCATAAAATATCTTTCACCTTGCATACTCCTTGATTTGGTTGGCCCGCATAAATTTGTACGAATCAGCTCTAGAGGCTTTGATGTAGAATACTCCTTGGACTTGAAGCTTCCTCTAGTTTTCTTCCCAAATTGACATTCTTTACAAATTATGTTTGAAGGTTTTGAGAGCTTTGGCATATCTCTCACTGCTTCCTTGCTGCTGATCCTAACAAGGTTGTCAAAACTTAGGTGCCCCAATCTCTTATGCCACAACCAGCTTTCATCTTCTTGAGTCATACAACACTTTTCACTTTTGAGGTCATTAAGAATGTAGAGATTGTTGCTTGCTCTACTAGCTTCAGCAATGGATCTGCCTTCTTTGCTTATTTCACATCCTTCAGAATTGAAAGTAGGAGTGTGTCACACATCTGGCTCACACTGAGAAGATTGTGTTTTAAACCTTCAACATATAAAAAAATTTCAATGTTTGTTCTTCCATCATCTAGAACAAGAGTGCCTTTACCTGAAACCTTAGCTAAAGCATTGTCTCCAAACCTAACTGTTCCACCATTCGTTCTCTTCAAAGTGAGAAATTTTATTTTGTCACCTGTCATATGTCTTGAGCAGCCACTATCAATGTACCATTGATCAACTTCATTTTGTGCACGTAGGGTTGTTTGAACAATCATAGAATTTTCTTTTTCTTCTGCTTTCTTCTTTCTCCAAACTTTTCAATTTACTTCCATTTTATTTTGTTTAGGAGGCTTTGCAAAAATTACTTCTACAAACCTTTGCAATATGACCAAAATTATTGCATTTGTAGCATATGACATAAAAGTTCATTCAAGGGGAAAAAGAATTCAAAATCCCATTCACGAAACCTTATTTTTGTTCTTGTTCCATGCAAGATTATTTCTAGGATATTCTGCATAATCCCTAGCTCTATGACTGAAATTATTTCTTGCATGTACCCTACATTCCATAGCCTTATGACCAAAATGATTGCATGAAAAACAATAGCCATAAAAAGAGTTATGAAACTTGGTTCTTTGAGTTTGCTTGAAAGGAAGAGGTGTTGTACCAAAAATAAATTTTTGCTTCAATAAGACATTTTTCTTAAAATGATCTAAATCATGTAAAAATGTTATCAAAAGTATGTTTTAGGTCAAACCAAACATAGGCTTTTTGTGGGTTTGTGTCAAGAGAGATGCTTGCAAATTTCTGAAAATTTTGAAAATTAGGGTTTTAAACCCCTATTTTTAGGAAAACCCCTAAAAATAGGACCTTCCCAGAAATGATTGAAAATGATTTTGATAGGATTAATTGACTTCAAGATCACACTAGTCAAGTCAAAATCACCAAAAAGTTTGTTTTACTCTAGTGGGTCTATTTTCATTTTTCAAGAAGAAAGCTAGGACCTCCGCAACCATTAATGGCACAATGGCCAGTACCAGGTGGCACAATCTAAGCCTTGAAAGCTTCAACAAATAATCCATGGCAAAAATGCTCGAAAAGATGCTCTGCAACGAAGGGGATTTTCAAAAGTGAAAAATGCTAAAAAATTGGTTGAGTATGGAGAATGCACACCTTGCTACCAAGAGGAGGTTGTGCAATCAAATGCCTTAGTCATTTTTCCAACATGCGTATACGCAGCATGGTGAAGGTCATTGCCAAAATACACGTGTACGCGTCATCAACGACAATGCTCAAAACAGTCACGATGCACAGTGAACATCAAGCGCGAAGAAATGAAGTTTTTCAAAGGAAATGATGGAATTGTGCCTAAAAGCGCCCCTATTGTCCAGGGACGCCCTTGAATCCAGAGGGTTCAAAACAGTCATCAACCTTCACCAATGCAGTCATCTTCTTCATGTTTCTGGTGGCTTTTTGGCATATCATCAAGCACGGTCACCTAATTCACCAATCATCGACTAACATTAGCAAAGTCAGAAGATGCTATAATGCAATTGCTATCAAAATGATAGTCAAACATGAGAAAAAGCACCCCTGTTGACCAGGGGCACCCTTAAATTAGATGGTGCAGATGTCAATTGTTGAACAGACTCGTCTTCAGGTGATCTCCCCGACATCAACTTGGCTTCGCAATGAACCTGTTCGCCAGCCTGCGAGATACATCAAACGACAGCAGCTATTAATCATTCAAGCATGCAAAATGGATGGTAAATCAGTGCACATCAAGGAAAAAGCACCCCTACTGGCCAGGGGCGCCCTTCATTTTGAGTAACCTAATGAGGTCTTCAACAACTGCTTTCTACAAGGCACCTGTTCAATAGCACTCTCAGTGCCGCGATCAATCCAGCTACATGTTCACAGGACCTATCAAGCATTCATAGGCAGAGATCAAGCAAAAAACACCAAAGGTGAAGGCTAAATGAAGAACATGGAGAAATTGAACAAGTGTCAAGGAAAATGCATCTTCCTAGAAATAGGCGCCCAGCTTTTTGGGCAATCAAATGCAATCTGTAAACTAAGTGACCTCCAGGATGACATCCTCCGTTGTGATCAGTCTCAACAATGACACCATCAACAAAGACAACAAACTAATCAAACACCTAATGACAGAGATCAAGCTAGGGTAGTTCGTGAAAGTTTACAACATGAAATAACTAGTCAAAAGGTCAAAGGCGCCCCTGCAGGCTAGGGGCGCCCAAACTTTTAAGGCATCTAAATCAACTTTTGGGATTCGCAAAGCCAGTCATCCTTTTCGGGACTGGGCTAGTTATCCATCCCATGTTTCAGTGAGATCATTGGAATCATCAGTCGTCGGTGATCTCAGATCAGAGCCGGAAGTGTCAAACTAGAGAAATTGAAGAATACTCAAGAAAATTGACTAAGTCTGGTGAAAAATGCACCTTCTTGGTTAAAGGCACCCAAGAATCAAAGGCATCAGACTCAAGTCTTGAGCCTTGCAGCTCCCAAGCACATTTCATCAGAGTTGTTCCATCTCAGCAATGGATCTATCATCAACACTACAAGACCAACTGAGCAACCAAAGTCAGGGATCGAACAGAGGCATTTCATCAAAGGAAATAATGGAAAAGTATTCAACTCTTCAAAGGGACGCCTAAAGTCAAATCAAGACCAGTTGACTGAAGTTAGGATATTTTTTAAGCCTTTCTATGTCTAAAGCGTCCTCAAATGGGTGAGAATCAGTGTTGTGAATCCCAGATCAAGCTAATTGACTCCCCCATCATGTGTTGGCGCATAAACTTGATTGATTCAACATCAAACACTATGTATAAAGTCTAGGCTTCATTATTCATTGTTTCTCTTTGCAGGTTGAAGCTCAAGAACAAACATTTTTCCTCTCCAACGTCTTTTTGAAGATCTGACAGAGGGGTTTCCATTGTTCTTCATATTTTTGAAGATCAGTTGCACAAAGGGACAATTTATCAGAGGTTGCATCTAGAGGCATGATTTCCTAAAGATCCAAAAAGGCAGTTAATAACTTCCAATCTTCTTCTTGTCTTTTTCCTCTATTCTTGTCTTAAATCTTCTTGCATGTCCAAGAAAATAGCAGATAATCACAGATCTGACCAACTGGATATGATCAGTACAACTTTTTCAACAAAACCCACTTGTTGAATTTTTCCAAAAACAATAACTTTGTTGCACCTATTTTTAGGGATTTCTGAAAAGAGTCATGAATTTGAAATTCAAATGAACTGGGTTTGTTCATCATTGAAGCACGAACAATACCCATGTGTCAGATTTTTTCCGAAAAAAATACTTCTCGGCGAGTGGCTATTTTCAGGGATTTTCAAAAGTTGTTTGAACATATCCGTGTTTAAAGTCAACAGTCAAGTTTTTCAGAATATAGTACTCTCAATTTGAAATCAAGACCAAAATGGTCCTACTTCACGGCTTTCCAAAAACACTCGACACAGAGATGCATCAAGTGAAGCCCGTAGTCAAATTGGACACCTTGGAAGGCGTAAATGACATCATCGTTCAATGGATAGCCAAACGCGGAAGGTAGTCATTCCAAACACAGAGCCGCCACCGGCTACTACACTACCTTCCACATTCCATGTCAACAAGGCTGGATGACGCAGCTGCAAAGAAGATCGAATATCAAAAGCAGATTGTGAAAGGCAGAATAAGTCAACAACTGGCTAGAGGAACTGTTGACTAGAGGTGATGAGGTGTCAAACACCTAGTTAGGACGTCCTACCCTCCAAAATAGCATTAATGACAAACAAGAGTTAACTTGATGCCCCTTTCCAAGTTAACTCACTGTCCCACAGATCATGCATGTCTATTTCCACTAATTATGAATCTTTATTTTTGACTTCCACTAATTATGGATATCTATCTCCACTAATTGTGGATTTCTATTTTGGAGACACTTTTGTAATTTGAAGTTCACTTTTAGTTTAGTTTCAGTTAACTGAAGTAGATTTCCAGTTAACTGCTTGCTCACCTACTTTTAGACATAGGAATAAATCTTGTTGATTGATTGGCAAGAACTAATTGTTAACTCAAGGAGATTTTAGGGTTGCCTACTCCTTTGAGTTTCTATAAATAAGAGCATTTGCTCATTATTTTGTAACCTTTACTTACTACGCAAAATTGTTGCGCCATTGTTGCCAACAAGCTTGCAAGTGCATATTTGTTCACTCTTGGATGAGAGTTGTTTGGTTTGATAAGCAATTGTGTATGATTTCGTACCTTTGTTGTCCCAAACCTTTGTAATTCGTTGGGAAAGCTTGAAGAAAGAAATCAAAAGGCACATGCAATTTGATCTAAAGATTTGAGTTCTTTCAACGTCTTGTTCTTACAATCTATTGTTTCAATCTCCCCCTTGGACAGATGTTGTCACCTCCTTAGGTATTTTGTTGTTAATGATTGTCGTTTGATGTTGTGTAATGATCTACTTTTCAGCCTACACTTTGGATAGGAGTCGTCGCCTCCTCAGGAATCCTGTTAGCCAAATCATTGTCCTTTGTTGTTTCCAGTGAGTTGTATCCCAACCTATACCTCGGACAAGGGTTCCTCCTCCTTGGATATCCTGAGATCCATCTTACCATAAAGAGTGATTGCTTGCATAAAGCCTTATTCCAGCATAGATCTAAGAGTTCAGAGCCTCAGACGCATTCTAAGAGACGGTTGATTCAAGTAATCCAACTAATCCATTCCCGCTCCTATGCCCTCATGCTTTGTTTACCTTGAGGTGATAGGATAGATTAAAAGCTAGTTTAGTTGTAGTTAAGATCTGCAGAAACCAGAGATAACCTTAGCTGCAACGCATTGTGTTTATGCACCCTTGTGTCCTGCCCGCTGAGTAAAAAAGATAGGAACATTAAAGTCCGTTTTACTTTTACGCAAACATCAGCAAACAAGAGGGAACTTCCCCTCCATAATTTGAAGAGCAGTCATCACGCGCATAGCTGTCCATTTCCAATAAGCACTCCAGAGGTGCTAATTGAAACGCCAACAGTTTTATGGCGCTCACCGTGGGGCAACGAGGCATAAAACTTCAAGAAAGCTAACGCTTTATTTCACGGGAATGATCCTCAGGCATTCGATTGCATGATCCATACAAGAAGCAATGGATGGTAACAACAATAACACTAGCGAGAGATGTCCACCTTCATTACCTTGAGGTAATAGCATTGGACCTTTGGCTTTTCAGGTAAATCATGAGTTACCTAAAGGGTCAAGGAAGCACTTTCCCCAATTTCACAGCGATGGAAGTCGACACCCAAATGAACATTTTGTTGTGTTCACAACGGCTTGCGCCGTCCTACACGTGGCACATGAAGACATCGCAATGCGTCTCTTTGTGGAGACTCTTGCTAGAAATGCTAGTGACTAGTTCAATCATCTAAAGCCAGGCATTATTACAAGCTGGGAAACTATGAGCGAGAAATTTTTCGCGAGATTCAAGCCCGCTGAAGACAGTCATATGTTGTTTGCCCAACTTGCAAATTCAAAGATGGAACGCAACGAATACATGAGGGAATTTGCATCAAGATTTAATCGTCTTGTTACAAGACTTTCTTTTGCGCTCGATCCATCACCAGAGATTCTAATAAGCTATTACATAAATGCTCTTCCATCAGAGATAGCCTTCTTCCTAAAGATGGCAAAAGAAATAGAGTTGAAGAGTGTGCAAGAACACACCATCAAGTTGGAGGATAATATGATCACTTCCGGCTTGATGAAAACAGATTCTATCAGATCTCTAGTTCAACAACCATACCAGCCAAAGAGAGACAATCTTCAGCCACAGTTGCCAACATCTCCATCAAGACCAATGATTGAAGCTACACACAATGTAGTATTTTTCTGTTTTCATGACACTAATGAACATACCGGATTCACGTGTCCCGAGAATCTGAGAATGACCCAAATCATGGGATACGCTGAATCTACTCCCAGTTCTAGTTTTGTACCAACAAGTTCGAACGTTGTCTTACCACAAACAGAAAACTTCAATGGCGACTCCGCAATAGGATACTTTGAACCCATTATTAAGGAAAAAGAAAAAGCATACCGTCACTACACTGTTGCGGTGAATCATGAAAATGTTTCAACACCTGTGTCTAGACGTGCTCAGTACCTCAAAGCACAAAAAGAAGAGGAAGAAAGACGGAGACCAAACGAAAAGGGTGAAGAGGTGCCTTCCACTTCCAATCCCAGGTCTTCACAGAAAAACACTATGCCAATTGCTCAAGATTCGTCTTCAGCAAATTTTGACATCGTAGCTTCAATGATGAAGACTGAGGTACAAATCTCTCAACTAGAATATCTTCACGATCATCCAAAACAACTAGATCAGATTCTAAATGTTGTGAAGAAGCAAGTTGTGTTCAAGTCATCTGTTCCAGCAGGAGCAAAGCCTGAAACGGATCCCGGTAATTGTGTGACTCTGTCAGAGATAGAAATTGAAGATCAGAACATTGCTTGTTCTGAAAAGAGACTGATAGAGGACACAAGGTCATGGACAATACAGCTCAATGGAGGTCATTCAACAACAGTTTCAGAAGCAGGGGAAATGGTCATCTCCCCTAAAGGACAGTTGCACCCATCTGTGTAATTGAAATACACTGAAGTTGAGAAGGAGGTGCTTTTGTTAGGACTCAAAGATGTCGAAGACATGGGAATCAAACTCCTATGTGTTAAAGGCAATCTAGAGCTGATCCATGAGTTGGTCAAAGGATATTTTCAAGTCAGCAAAGATCACCTATGGCATTATAGAAATCGAGTTTGGAACTCGATTGATTGGTTTGAAGAAATCAACATCCCAAGGATGGACTACAGCATAACTAATGCCTTAGGGGTATCGGCTTTCCCATTTGCATCATATTCTGACTTTTGTCAGAGTACCTTTGCTTGGATATATGAAATCTTGAGAATCTTCATCCCAGAGGGATTGTCTCATGCAATTCCCATCAAAAGAGAAGTAAGGCCTTTCAGGCAGAAGCAGCATTGATGGGAGACCCTTCACGCTGCCATGAAGCAAGCAATACTTGAAACATTTCGTCCCTTCGGGGATGGGGTGAGTTCTTTGTAAATAAATTTCTTTTGTTTTAATGTTCTGTATTTCCCCGTTCTGTAAAGTATCATTGTGTTTTAGGTGATTTCTTAGGTAGTCTTGTTTTAGCCTTTAGGTGAATAATTAGGTGAACTCCAATTGATAAGTGAATAAAGAAATAAGTCCCGACTCCATTGCCCAATTAATAAGAATACTGGTCTACAAAACTAGAGATTCTCGATCCTCCTATGGCGTAAGTATCCAACATGGTCACCAGAAAAAGCCTAATGTTGTACCCAAAATAATTTTTTGTTTCAATAAGACATTTTTCTTAAAATGATCTAAATCATGTAAAAATGTTGTCAAAAGTATGTTTTAAGTCAAACCAAACATAGTCTTTTTGTGGGTTTGTGTCAAGGAAGATGCTTGCAAATTTCTGAAAATTTGAAAATTAGGGTTTTAAACCCCTGTTTTTAGGAAAACCCCTAAAAATAGGACCTTCCTAGAAATGATTCAAAATGATTTTGATAGGATTAATCGACTTCACGATCACACTGGTTAAATCAAAAACACC
This sequence comes from Sequoia sempervirens, assembly GCA_007258455.2. Taxonomy (NCBI): domain Eukaryota; kingdom Viridiplantae; phylum Streptophyta; class Pinopsida; order Cupressales; family Cupressaceae; genus Sequoia; species Sequoia sempervirens. The sequence goes on from VDFB02083462.1 coordinate 26,306, forward strand.
AAAAAGTTTGTTTTACTCTAGTGGGTCTATTTTCATTTTTCAGGAAGAAAGCTAGGACCTCTCGCAGCCATTAATGGCAAAATGACCAGTACCAAGTGGTGAAATCTAAGCCTCAAAAGCTTCAATGAAGAATCCATGGGGAAAATGCTCGAAAAGATGCTCTGCGACCGAGGCGATTTTCAAAAGTGAAAAATGTTGAAAATTGGCTAAGTATGGAGAATGCACACCTTGCTACCAAGAGGAGGTTGTGCAATCAAATGCCTTAGTCATTTCTCCAACACCCGTATACACAACATGGTGAAGGTCATTGCCAAAATACACGTGTACGCATCGTCAACGACAATGCTCAAAACAGTCACAACGCACGGCGAATGTCAAGTGCGAAGAAATGAAGTTTTTCAAAGGAAATGATGGAATTGTGGCTAAAGCAAGGGCACCCTTGAATCCAGAGGGTCCAAAACAGTCATCAACCTTCACCAATGCAATCATCTTCTTCATGTTTCTAGTGGCTTTCCGGCGCATCGTCAAGCATGGTCACCTAATTCACCAATCACCAACAAACGTAAGCAAAGTCAGAAGATGTTGTAATGCAATTGCTATCAAAATGACAGTCAAACATGAGAAAAAGCGCCCCTGGTCAAATTAGATGGTGCAGATGTCAGTTGTTGAACAGACTCGTCTTCAGGTGATCTCCCCAACATCAGCTTGGGTTCGCAAAGAACCTGTTCGCCAACCTGCGAGACACATCAAACGACAGCAGTTGTTAATCATTCAAGCATGCAAAATGGATGGTAAATCAGTGCACATCAAAGCAAAAGCGCCCCTACTGGCCAGGGGCGCCCTTCATTTTGAGTAACCTGATGAAGTCTTCAATGACTGCTTTCTACAAGGCACCTGTTCAACACTCTCTCAGTGCCGCGATCAATCCAGCTGCATCTTCACAGGACCTGTCAAGCATTCATAGGTAGAGATCAAGCAGAAAACACCAAAGGTGAAGGCTGAATAAAGAACATGGAGAAATTGAACAAGTGTCAAGGAAAATGCATCTTCCTAGAAATAGGCGCCCAGCTTTTTGGACAATCAGATGCAGTCTGTAAACTCAATGACCTCCAGGATGACCTTCTCCGTTGTGATCAGTCCCAACAATGAAACCGCCAGCAAAGACAACAAACTAATCAAACACCTGACGACAAAGATCAAGCAGAAAACACCAAAGGTGAAGGCAGAATAAAGAACATGGAGAAATTGAACAAGTGTCAAGGAAAATGCATCTTCCTAGAAATAGGCGCCCAGCTTTTTGGGCAATCAGATGTAGTCTATAAACTCAGTGACCTCCAGGATGACCTTCTCCATTGTGATCAGTCTCAACAATGACACCGCCAGCAAAGACAACAAACTAATCAAACACCTAACGACAGAGTTCAAGCTAAGGCAATTCGTGAAAGTTTACAACATGAAATAACTAGTCAAAAGGTCAAAGGCGCCCCTGCAGGCCAGGGGTGCCCAAACTTTTAAGGCATCTAAATCAATTTTCGGGATTCGCGAAGCCAATCATCCTTTTCGGGACTGAGCTAGTTATCCATCCCATGTTTTAGCGAGATCATCGGAATCATCAGTCGTCGGTGATCTCAGATCAAAGCCGGGAGTGTCAAACTAGAGAAATTGAAGAATACTCAAGAAAATTGACTAAGTCTGGTGAAAAATGCACCTTCTTGGGAAAAGGCGCCCAAGAATTAGAGGCATCAGACTCAGGTCTTGAGCCTTGCAGCTCCCAAGCAGATTTCATCAAAGTTGTTCCATCTCAGCAATGGATCTATCAGCAACACTACAAGATCAATTGAGCAACCAGAGTCAGGGATCGAACGTAGACATTTAATCACAGCAAATAATGGAAAAGTGTTCAACTCCTCAAAGGGATGCCTAAAGTCAAATCAAGACCAGTTGACTGTTAGGATATTTTTGAAGCCTTTCTATGTCTAAAACGTCCCCAAATGGGTGGGAATCAGTGCTGTGAACTCCAAATCAAGCTAATTGACTCCTCCATCATGTGTTGGCGCCTAAACTTGATTGATTCAACATCAAACACTATGTATCAAGTCTAGGCTTCATTATTCATTGTTTCTCTTTGCAAGTTGAAGCTCAAGAACAAGCATTTTTCCTCTCCAACGTCTTTTTGAAGATTTGACAGAGGGGTTTTCATTGTTCTTCATATTTTTGAAGATCAGTTGCACAAAGGGACAATTTATCAAAGGTTGCATCTAGATAATCCCTAAAAATAGGGGCAACAAACTTATTGTTTCTAGAAAAATTCAACAAGTGGGTTTTGTTGAAAAAGCTGTGTTGATTTACCCAGTTGGTCAAATCTGTGATTATCTGCTATTTTCTTGGACATGTAGGAAGATTTAAGACAAGAATAGAGGAAAAAGACAAGAAGAAGATTGGAAGTTATCTGACAGAGGGGTTTTCATTGTTCTTCATATTGTTGAAGATCAGTTGCACAAAGGGACAATTTATCAGAGGTTGCATCTAGAGGCATGATTTTCCTGAAGATCCAGAAAGGCAATTGATAACTTCCAATCTTTTTCTTGTCTTTTTCCTCTATTCTTGTCTTAAATCTTCCTACATGTCCAAGAAAACAACAAATAATCATAGATCTGACCAACTGGGTAAATCAACACAGCTTTTTCAACAAAACCCACTTGTTGAATTTTTCTAGAAACAATAACTTTGTTGCCCCTATTTTTAGGGATTTTCGAAAAGAGTCAAGAATTTGAAAATCAAATGAACTAGATTTGTTCAGCATTGAAGCATGGACAATACCCACATGTCAGATTTTTTCCGAAAAAATACTTCTCGACGAGTGGCTATTTTCAGGGGTTTTTAGAAGTTGTCTGAACATATCCGTGTTTGCAGTCAACAGTCGAGTTTTTCAGAATATAGTACTCTCAATTTGAAATCAAGACCAAAATGGTCCTACTTCACGACTTTCTGAAAACACTCGACACGGATATGCATCAAGTGAAACCCGTAGTCAAGTTGGACGCCTTGGAAGGCGTAAATGACATCATTGTTCAATAGATAGCCAAACGCGAAAGGTACTCATTCCAAACACAAAGCCGCCACTGGTTACTACCATACTACCTTCCACATTCCATGTCAACAAGGCTGGATGACGCAGCTGCAAAGAAGATTGAGTATCAAAAGCAAATTGCGAAAGGCAAAATAAGTCAACAACTGGCTAGAGGAACTGTTAACTAGAGGTGATGAGGTGTCAAACACCTAGTTAGGACGTCCTACCCTCCAAAATAGCATTAATGACAAACAGGAGTTAACTTGATGCCCCTTTCCAAGTTAGCCCATTGTCCCACAGATCATGCATGTCTATTTCCACTAATTATGGATCTTTATTTTTGACTTCCACTAATTATGGATATCCATCTCCACTAATTGTGGATGTCTATTTTGGAGACACTTTTGTAATTTGAAGTTCACTTTTAGTTTAGTTTCAGTTAACTGAAGTAGATTTCCAATTAACTACTTGCACACCTACTTTTAGACATGGGAATAAATCTTGTTGATTGATTGGCAAGAACTAATTGTTAACTCAAGGAGATTTTAGGGTTGCCTACTCCTTTGAGTTTCTATAAATAAGAGTTTTTGCTCATTATTTTGTAACCTTTATTTACTATGCAAAATTGTTGCGCCATTGTTGCCAACAAGCTTGCAAGTGCATATTTGTTCACTCTTGGATGAGAGTTGCTTGGTTTGATAAGCAATTGTGTATGATTTCATACCTTTGCTGTCCCAAACCTTTGTAATTCGTTGAGAAAGTTTGAAGAAAGAAATTAAAAGGCACATGCAATTTGATCTAAAGATTTGAGTTCTTTCAACGTCTTGTTCTTACAATCTATTGTTTCAATCTCCCCCTTGGACAGGTGTCGTCACCTCCTTGGGTATTTTGTTGTTAATGATTGTTGTTTGATGTTGTGTAATGATCTACTTTTCAACCTACACTTTGGACAGAAGTCGTCACCTCCTCAAGAATCCTGTTAGCCAAATCATTGTCCTTTGTTGTTTCTAGTGAGTTGTATCCCAGCCTATACCTCGGACAAGGGTTCCTCCTCCTTGGCAATCTTGAGATCCATCTTACCGTAAAGAGTGATTGCTTGCATAAAGCCTTATTCCAGCATAAATCTAAGAGTTCAAAGCCTCGGACGCATTCTAAGAGACGGTTGATTCAAGTAATCCAACCAATCCATTCCCACTCCTATGCCCTCATGCTCTGTTTACCTTGAGGTGATAGGATAGATTAAAAGCTAGTTTAGTTGTAGTTAAGATCTGCAGAAACCAAAGATAACCTTAGTTGCAACGCATTGTGTTTATGCACCCTTGTGTCCTGCCCATTGAGAAAAAAGATAGGAACATTAATGTCTGTTTTACTTTTATGCAAACATCACAAAACAAGAGGGAGCTTCCTCTCCATAATTTGAAGAGCAGTCATCACGCACTATGCATAGCTATCTGTTTCCAATAAGCGCTCCAGAAGTGCTAATTAAAACGCCAACAAGAGGTTTTCTGAAGACATTATTTCTAACTTCAGAATATGAGCTTTCCTTTTGACTTTCTTTTACCTTGTTTCCTTCACTTTTGAGACTATCCACGTAGCTTTTTTGTTTTTCTTCATTTGTTTTCTTGGATGTTTTAGCTACTTTGGAACTTTGGCCTTCTTCATATCCAAGGCCACTTTTATCAAATGTAGACTTTTGAGAATTGATGATCTTGTTCAAAGTTTATGTACTCTTTTCGTTCTTAAAATCCCTATTTGCTTGAGCCACAGCTTTGTCTAATTGCTTCCTTAGAGAAACAATTTCAAATTCTAGTTGTTCATAGTTTTCTTCTTTCATCTTCAATTGATTTCTCACTTCTTCCTCAATTCTTTTGGCCTCTTCAATCTGAATTTTTAGATCTACAATTTTCTTTTCAACTTCCTCAAAAGCTTGTGATGCTTTATCCTTTGATTCATTGTCTTCTTGAAGTGGTACTTTCAGTTTTGAATTTTTTCTTTAAGATTTTCAATAGGCAAAGAAAAGCTCTTCTTCAAAATCTACACCTTCATCTTCTTCATTAGTCTTCTTTTTGAATCTTCCTTTTGATCATCTTTTTCTTCTTTTGCCATAAAGAGTATTTCGTCTTTTTCATTGGAAGACTCTCCATCACTATCTTTTGATGAGCTGATGTAATCTTTGGAATTAAGACTCTTTTTGGATTTTTGAAAATTACCTTTCTTCTCTTGATAACCCTTCTTGCAGTATTGGCGTTTATTCTCATTATCGCTGCCCTCACTCTTTGCATATGGACATTTGGAAGCAAAATGTCCTACTTTTCCGCAACTAAAGCACTTGAAAGGTAACTTTCCTTTGTATTTCCTTGATCCCTTCTTTAGTATTCTCATGAAGTGAGCTTCTTCATTTGAATCATCATTGTCACTTGGTTCATGCTCCTTATTTTTTCCTTTTCTTCAAGTTGTGAAGGCTGCCTCCTTTTTGGATGTTTGATCAACGGTTCTCGTCTCATTGGTAGTTAGGATCCCATGCAACTCATCTTTCGTTAGATTGTCAAGATCTCTCATTTCTTCAATGGCAGAAACCTTTGCATCAAATCACAAAGGGAGGGACCTTAGAACCTTTTGCTAAACTTTGGATTCTTCAACGTCTTCACCAAGACCTCTAATGTTATTGGCTATCTCATCCACATGAAGTAGGTATTGAGCAATATTTTCTTCTTCCTCCATTTTGAGGCCTTCAAACTGTCCTTTGTGAGTTTGAAGCTTTGCCCTTTTAACGTTGTCATCTCCTTGATAAATATTTTCCAACTTATCCCACATTTCTTGTGCAGATTTGCAATGCATCACCTTCACGAACTCAGATTCAGACAGCCCACAAAGAATAGCATTCTTGGCCTTGGCATTACATTCACTAAGCTTCTTTCCAATAGCATCAGTTGGAGGAGTTGCAGGAGCTATATAACCATCAACAACAAATTGCCAAATATCAAAACCTAGAGCACTCAAATATGTTTCCATTCTTATGCTCCAAAACGCATAATTAGTTCCATTAAACAAAGGTACCCTATTTGAAGAGAAACCATATCCATCATGACCACCCATGCGTGCTTCTCAAGATCTACCTTCTCGCTTGTTAGGCTTATCTTCAAAGGAACCAACTCTTATACCAATTTAAGAGTACACGCTTATACTGAGAGGGGGGGTGAATCAGTATAAGAACAATTTTAAACTTTTTAAAAACTGAATAATCAAAACTTGATAGCGCAAATGAACCATAAGCAAAATGAACACCAGTTTTACATGGAAAACCCTTTTGGGAAAAAACCATGGCAAAATATTTGCTTTTGTTAATAAGTAGGCACCAACCTACAAAAGACACCAATCTTCAATTACAAAAGTGAGCACCAACTCATAGTTGAGCATCAACCCAGTATATCAACAATGATAGGCACCAACCTACACACTAACAGGTATAATATCTTTTAATGAAAGACGAATAACAGCAAACCCCTTATTTAAATCAGCTTCTTCAAAACTGAACTTTATTTCTGCACTTATCTTCTTGTCCAAATCTACCCTTTACACCATTGTTCTCCTTCTAATGGCGGCCTGCTATCTCATGTGCTGCTTCTTTTTCACTCACCTCTTTTTCTATCTATAAAAAAAAGAATTAATCTTCTTTTATAAAATTAAACCTATGAGGCGCTTTTTAATTTTTGCATGCATCAGATTTTGCATGCCATCTTTCTTTTTGCATGTTTTTTTTCATGCATAAGGGGCGCTGCTTTTTTGCATGTCGGTGCTACTTTTTTCTGCTTTTTTATGCTGGCACTGTTTTTTCTGTTTTTTTATGTTTGACTTAATTCAATTGCATGTTGACTTAGCTCCACTGCATGTTGACTTAGCTCCACATTTCATGCAACTAACCATAAGTGGGTTTCATGCAATTTATCCAATAGTGGTGCTGCAATGAGGAATATATCTATCATCTATGCATGTTACTTATGTATTGTTGCACATTTCCTTTGACAACAATGACAATTTTCTAACATGATTATGATGGCTCCTTTGCAGATCAACATTCTTCGCTTTGATCATGCTGACTCCTTCACAGCCCAACGTTTATCACCTTTGATTATGATGGCTTCTTCACAAACCAATATTTTCACTTTTGGTTATGATGGCTCCTTCAAAGCCCGACATTTTTCACTTTTGATTATGATGGCTCCTTTGCAACCACCCCACACCTCTCTTTTTACTTTTACATATTGTTGTTGGCATTGTTAAAGTAGTTCTTTGTGACTTTTTCAGATTTCTATCAGATGCTACTCATGAAAATTTGAGCTTGCAGGTTTCAATATCACTAACAGAGCATTGCATCAACATCTAAAATCATAAGGACAGACATAGACATTTGTATTTTCTGCTTGGTGTGTCTTCCAACTTGTTCAAAATCATTAAATCAATCCAAGGACTTGACTAAGGCAAAAGCTGGGTAGTTAGTCACCTTCCTCTCCTAGCTCAGCAAGTTCTAATGATGTCTCTAGGCACCACACTTTTCAAATATCATAGATGAACAAAATTCTAAGTTTAAGCTCGTAGACCATGGTAAATACCACAGAAAAGGGTCAAAACTACAGGTGCACAGATCAGAACTGTAGGTGTGGGATTGAACCTAGACAGAGCATGGATCATTTATCAGTCTGTCCAAGCTTCATGGTTCAGATCTAATAGCAGAGATCAAAGTTGGATCACTAAGTGCAAGTCAAAGCCAAATATCTTCCTTTTACAAACAAAGCTCGGTAATATAATCCTTTTTGCCAAAAAAAATAATGTGTTTGTATGGTGTTTCTACACTCAGCTCCCTAAGTTGGAGTAATCTGATTGTTATTTGTTTATTGCATTTATGTACCCTAACTAATTCAGAAGAACCTATTTTATTTCTTTTCAACTATTAAATACTGTAATGGTGAAATTTGCATACCCATGTCAATTCCCATTTAGTTTTGGGCCCATTTTGAGAGAATATCTTAATGCAATTACATATCTTTAGCAATCTTGTGTATGTTGAGCTCATTCCCCTTTCCTTCACACATCCATTCCATTACTCATTCCTATGCATTTTAGTCTTGCCTTATTAGCATCCACACACCTTCATTTCCCTCATTTCTGAGCATTTATTACCTGCCTATATCCTACCACTCCCCTGTCCCAGGCCAATCCGACAAACCCGTGATCAATCCTGCACCTGCAGATCTGATCCCTGAATTTCCGAAATTCAAATTTGGACTGACTCCCACCTTTTCCTTTTTTGCCCTGAGTTGATTTAATACATATTTGCATGATTATTGCTATGCACTATTTAAAGGCATTCAATTGCATTCATCTTACATCCTCTCTCATTTGAGATCATTCACATTCTTAGAGCATTCAAGGAGCAATTAATGGCAGATTAATCAATTTGGTGCACTATACCAAACTAGAATCTGCATAATCATTATCTAGGACATTTGCATGCATGCTTGCAACCTACCGATCCTTAGCCTGGCCATAAAGCCGGCCTTTTTCTGGAGGCCAATGTGGGAGACCACATCCCTTTTATGATCTAGCAACCCTCTAAAGGTATTTTTTAATATCAGCAGTCTTTACAACTGAGCAGACAGTAGAGGATCAGGCAAATCAGAGAGCAAAAGTGCACGAATTGTAGGATCAGATCAACATGGAGGACAGATCCATGGAATTGATCCAAATCTGCAACTTGACCCAAGAAAGATGACAGCTTCTGCTCAGAATCCCAGGCAAAGGAGAGGTAGAGATCTATCATTACCAGGCTCGAGGCATTCTTATTTCATTCCAAAAACTAAGTACATATCTCCTTCTCATTTACTTCCCCAAAATACCAAGTACAATTATTTGATTATCATATCTACCACATGTTTAATTTAAGCTAATTTATGCTTATGTCTATGCATCTTATTCGACTAGCCTAGATTAAGTTTAGGAAAAATTAATTTTCCTTCATAAATACTTCAACTTTCCACCCTCCATCATTGCTTAAGACCAGAAATTATTGTTAAAAACTTTGTACTCGATGTTTGAAAAACATTGACGATTCAGGCATCATGACCCATCATGAGAATGAAGGAACGCTACATGATGTGCACACATGCACTAGAACACATTATGAGGATGTTTCACATGATATTTAACAATTTATTTCAATCTTTAATCATAATTATAGAGAATTTAAATTTATCAAAATGACCTTTGAGCACAAGCATCACTCAAAGAAAACAGGACTGGAATTGTATATTTTGTAGTATATGACTCAAACTTGTCGCTTCACAAAAAAACTTTTAAAGATCTCTCCACTAAATAAAGGATTGCAGTTCTAAGGGGGCCCTTATTGGAAGTCGCACTTGATTCTATCCTTGGGACGCCTCTCGAAAGTGCAAACATAAAAATACAAGAATATGTGACTGGCAATGATTATAATAATAAATGGGTTGTTACCTTTTTGCAGGCGCAGTGAAGAGGGCACTGCCTTCTCCTTCTCCTTCTCCTGTGTGTTTACAGGTTGAGTGAGAGCAAAGGCGAGGGCCCGTGATCCCCTTTGCTTGTGGCTACACCATCCAATGCTTAGAGAGTAGGGTTTCGTACGTTGTGCATGGCAATGGAAACCTGCCTTAAAAGTAAAAGGGTGAGAGAGGGTCCATGCAGCTGTACTTGCCATGAAAACACAAACTATGCCTCTCCTTTCCTCTCCTCTGTGAGTGAAGAAACGAATGAGTGGGACTGGATTTGAAACAGATAAACTCTCGAGGTTGCCAATTGCCACCAGCCCACCTGCATGCTCTGCCTCTAACGAACGTGGAGGATGGTAAATGATTCCCCCAGCTACGGATTTATTTTCTCGCTTAATTATTAAATTAATTTAGAGATACACGTCGCGGAAACCACATAAATCTGTGCTGGAAACTCTTGGTTGGGACGAGTGTAGTGTGGGACCAACCGGGCTGGACGCACGTCACGTTCAAGATTTTTATATTTTCACGAGATTGTACCTTTTTCTTAACGGCTTAGGGAGTGCCCGTATACATCAACCTTGAATTAGATTAGCATTGATGGTCTCAGCTGATTATGATGTTTTCCCGTAAAGACCACTTTAAGCTTGATTTGGACTATTTCTAATCTCAGCTGAATATGATGTTTCACCCTCAACGCCACTACGTCCTACACATTCAAACTTGTTTTTCCATCTAAATTTTTTTTTTTATCCATGTTTAACTATTAAATCTAGTATAAATGAATAACATTTATAATTATTTTTAACATTTAAACATATAATTTTTTTGCGATATCATCTAAACCATATTTCACATGTTCACCTTCATTGTTATATTTTTGTGCACCAGCACTTCAGGATTACACACTTATTAATGTTTAAACATGTTTTGTAGGGTCTTGAATAAGACAAGCTTATAAATTTGTCATGATATTCATTTTCTCATATTTTTCAAATTGGCTAGATACTATAGCAAGCAATACAAGTGCAAGCAAGCATACATGACATTTCCATGAAAATAGGTTGTTGCACATACAAGCCACTTTCATGCTACAATGGACACTTATGTGTCTTCAAGATACTTTTGAGATTTATTGGATATTGCTATAGATTTTGAGATGGTTTTTTTTTTAATTTCCAAAAATTGATTTTAGCCATCCAAAATCTTCTCTTGTAGTCTTCTTAACCTCTTCTACTATTTATGCATCTTCCTTCTCAATTTTGACCATTCTTTTTGTAGGGCCCACTCATCATATGGTTCTTGTCATATCTTGATTTACTATGAAGCTTGTGCTTTGGCATGTTCATATGTCTATTTGATGGATGTATGTTCTATGTGGATGTATGCAATGGAATAATGATCATGATCGTGTATGATGCTAACCTCATTTATTTTGTAGATCGTATGTTTATGTATTGTATATATCCTATGATCAAGGGTCATGCTTAGCTATCATGATGCCATATGGAATGTTTATGAGACTAATTATGATTAATTTATTGAGATTTTATGCAATTCAGATTACATAGTGCTTGATGATGTGTTTGATCTATTGGTGTGAATAGGGATATTACATAACTAGTTTCACTTTAGGAACTATTCATACTTAATTACTTAAACTTACTTAGCTCATATACCTTTTGTGTCTCGTGTCTTAGGATTAAGACACTTGTCATGATCTTAGTTAGTCTTAGGGTTTCATCTAGGGTTTGATTCTTGCATATATAGCAAGGTCATCTTATTGTTTTGTAATCATTTAATTATTTTGAATTTTATATTCATTATTTCTAGAAATATAGCAATTCTTTCTATTACATCTCTCTTGTGGAAGGTATTTAGTTTTGCTAGTTAGATTCACACTCTTATGAGTTCTTCCATTTCTCCAACATGGTATCACAGTATTAAATTAGTAAACCCCTTTTTATTTTTCAAGATTTTTTAGCAAGGACTTTTTATAGGGTGCCTCCTAGAGAAAAATAGACCTCATTGTTGTGTTCAAATGGCCCAAAACCTATAAATCCATATAAACAATGATAGGGTTTGGTGACAAAAAAAATTGAGTTTTTTGGTGTTGATTGAGGCACCATTATACCAATCTATATAAGTGTACAAATTCATATAATTGAATAGTCGCCATTAACACAATCTCGATTATCATGTAAGTTAATAGAAAATACATTTTGTTAAATTTTTGCATCATCCACCATCATCATGCTTGGTATGATTTTATATTAAAATAAGAAAAAATAAGATAAAAATAATAATTCAAAAAGAAATTGTGATTTAAAAAATAATTAATTATTTGGAGGCCTCGAGGTACCTACCCCCTACCACGATAGGGTGACTGACCCCTCGGGCCCCATACCCTATCCATGACCTAGGCCATAGTAGGGTGGTGATTGATTAGGTTGTGCCCCCTTTCATAGGGGTGGCAAAGGATTTATACCCTCTACCCCCTTACCCCCAACCACGCCACTCCACCACCCATTTCCCCCTACCCCCAAAATAAAAATTAATGATTTTTTAAATTATATAATCGCCCATGCACCAAACTACCAATTTGGGTATTTTTGGTAGCTCCCCTAAATTTGGAGCATTTCCATTTTTTCCTCCAAAGATAGCAAAGACTCCAAATTTGGAAATGACATCATGATGATGTCAATGAACACCTTGGTTTTTTTTCCCTTTCACTATTGGCAATATATTTTTTGAAGTCCATCTTCAGAGGCTTGATTCTTGCACATACGATATCCTTTTTTAGAGAATTTTTTTGAAATGGGATAGAATTTAATGCTCTTCATGATGGTGTAGGTGATTTTAGTTTGGACTTATAGTAGTTTAGATTTTCATATTTCTCAATGATCTAGTTGTGTAGTTCTCATTTTGGGAACTTTATGTCGGAGCAGCCTGCTTACAAACTTAAAACAATCCACGAATGAGCATATGTAAAGTGATAAAATATCATAAGCATGCGATGTGTTGTGTTATAAAATATACAAATGAGCCTTGCCTATAAAGGCAAGGATAAAGAGGTGAGAAGATAGGATTAAAGCTCTGAATACCCCTCCAAGTATGAAACAAGCATAGGACTATATGGACAAGTGTTGAGACACTTGGTGAGTCTACATGAGGTGAGATAAAAGTCTAGATAACCTCTAAGTGAGTTTAAGTGTAGTGTGAATAGGACTCTACTAAGTAGACTAAAAGCTAACTAGTTTGATAATACCTCTTTTCACACTAACACCCCCTTTATGTGATACTTAGGGAGTATGCTAAACACTGAAAAGATGAGTCCCAACAACAAGGTGTGATAATACTAATGTACAATAATGATCTCAAACAAATGGAGAAAAAGAAGAAAACCCAATGGGAACAAAACTTCAAAAGAGGGAAATAGAAGGATAAGACCTCCTAAAAAGATGTCCAATAAAGATAGGAACATGATGATGAACTTTTGAAACATGTGAAAGTTCTAAAATCTACCGAAGATGAGCTAGTGTTTGCTAGAATCAATGAACCTCCAAAAAATATAGATCAAGATAAGAGATACAAAACACTACATGAGTGAACATATAGAACACTACTCAACCATGAATACATAGATGGCACAAAGGAAATCAAACTCTGTGAAGTTGAAGATGCAGATTAGCACTATGATTATGGAGTATGATAAATAAATGCATGAGTGACATGTAGTACACTACTGAAATATGCATCATAGTGCTCTACATAAGTACTAGAATCTCACAAAATATGATCCACTAAAATAATCCTCAATAGCAGAGATAAAAAGAATAGGTCTATATGCACCCCCAAAAATTTGTGAAGTCCATTTGGCTCCACTGACGTCCTCCATTGCTCCATTGAAACCAAGGAAGCATTACCATAATACTATGGAAATTTGGTATCAAACTCTGACTACTCCTCTAAGTATGAAACAAGTGTAGAACTCTATGGACAAGTGTTGAGACACTTGGTGAGTCTACATAAGGTGAGATAAAATTCTAGATAGCCTATAAGTGAGCTTGAGTGTAATGTAAATAAGACTCTACTAAGTATACTAAAAGCTAACTAGTTTGAGAATACCTCTTTTCACACCAACACCCCCCCTTAAGCAATACTTAGGGAGTAAGTTGAATACTAAAAAGATGAGTCATGACAACAAGGCATGATAAGGTACTCATGTACAATAATTATATCTCACAAATGAAGAAAAGGGAGAAATCCCAATGGGAATAAAACTCCTCTCTAAAAGAGAGAAAGAGAAGGATAAGACCTAAAAAGATGTCCCATGAAGATAGGAACACGATGATGAAGAACTTTTGAAGCATGTAAAAGTTGTAAACTTTTTCAAAGATGAACTAACGTCTGTTGGAATCAATGAAGCTCCAAAAATGTAGATCATGATAAGAGAAACAATATTGCATGAGTGAATATATATAGAACACTACTCAACCATTAATACACATATGACACAAAGGCAACCAAACTTTGTGAAGTTGAAGATGCACAAAGTATTATATTTTGGAGTATGATCAAAAAATGCACAAGTGACCTTGATGAAGGGTGCTCCCCTTACAAAGTGAAACTCACAACAACAATAGAGAATTGCACAAAAAAAATGCAAGAAGGAAGAAAATATTTTCTATTATCATTGAAATGAAAATGAAATTACAACATTACAACTGACATCACATGGGCTTATTGATTACATAAATCTGCAAATCTGCAAATCATAGCCACACTCTACTCTGTCCTACCCTCTCTTTGTAACCCCCATTCGCATCCTTTATTTGGAATGTGTAACCACTGAGGAATCTTCTAGAAAGTGTAACCCCCACAAGAAGAAATTTTGAAATTTTATTATATTTAGTAGTGCAACTTCGCGGGGTCGTAAATTTTGATCTAACCATCAAATTTTCTATTATCATACCTTTTTGGAAAGCCCTCAAGGAGAAGCTTGGCTGCAAAATGGCATCATAGAGTACATTTTGGTTTTCGACCACTTTCTAAGCCCATCTAGAGCCTCTAGGTGCTTCAAAATTGACTTTGAACATTTTTAACAAGATTTTCAAAAATTGAAATTTTAATCTCTCAAATGATAAATGATATTGAAGTGATTTCTTCACCATTGGCTTCAATTAACCATTTTGGAGGTTTGTGTAAGGTTTTGTGCCCATACATTCATAAATACAGATTTACTAAAAATAGTAACTTGTCAAATATAGCCCTTATTGAAAAGAAACAACATTTTTTTGGTTGATGCAAGATTGCTCTTACACCTTGGATGCTCCTGCATTAGACATGAAGTACACTACTGAAATATGCATCATGGTGCTCTACATAAGTACTATAATCTCACAAAATATGATCCACTAAAATAATCTTCTCATAGGAGAGATAAAAAAGAGTATATGACCCCCCAATAAGTTGTGAAGTGCATTTGGCTCCACTGAGGTTTCTCCACTACTTCATTGAAACCACAGAAGCATTAGCATAACACTGTGATAATTTGGTATCAAACTTTGACTACCCCTCCAAGTATTAAACAAGTGTGGGACTCTATGGACAAGTGTTGAGACACTTGGTGAGTCTACATGAGGTGAGACAAAAGTATAGATAACTTCTAAGTAAGCTTAAGTACATAGTGTGAATAGGAATTTGGTAAGTAGACTAAAAGCTAACTTCTTTGATAATACCTCTTTTCACACTAACAATGTGAAGGGTCATATCTTCTATATATAGACTCCTTTTTAGAATGTAATTTAAAAAAAAATGTGTACTTTCTAGTAGTTCTTTATGCTTCCTCTTATCTTCTAATAGAATTATATTTTCAACATGTGGTCAATTTTAGATATTGTAAGCATCTATTTAATGCACCTCTTGATTTGTAAATGCATTAAGATAAAGTGCCACATATTATACATGTATTTTGGTGATCTTGCATGTTCTATTGTGTCATTATTGTGCTCACACTACTTTATAAAGTGACATGGGGGGTTTTATTTTGTGTGCTTTTTTATTTACAACCACAACCTTATCTATCTTTATGCGAGTGCGCCTTTATTTTTATATACCCTTTTGAGCTATAGATATTATCTTGTGTATCTTTTGATGTTGCTTCTTCTCTTTCTTGTATTATATTATGACACAATTTTAGTGGATCCATCATACCTCTCCCTTGTCAACATTATGAGGGGTATCATATTCTTGGTGCTAATGCTTCCTTGGTTTCATATTTAAGTGAGCTACATATATCTATTTTTTGTTCCTATATATTAGGAAAATATAGTCACTAGTCACCTATGCATTTCAGTGAGAGAACACAAACCATATAGACATCTTGAATTCTTATTTATGGAGGTGACCTTCCATCCTTAATTGACTAGTATTCTTAAGACTATTCTTAAGATCATATTTTTAACTTGTAGTCTATTGGTTTGATTTCACCATATGTGCATTCGTTGAGTAGTGTTATTGGGGTCACTCATGCAAATTAATGTGTCATGTATATCTTTAATTGTTAGAGAGTTTCCTTGGTTAATCATTTGATCATTGTTCAAGTAATTTTGTTTGAGTTGCTCATGCAAAATTATGTCTCTTTGATCTCGATCTTCATCTTATTTCAAAGGAGGTTCTTTAGTTTCAACATTATAACAATCATTTTTTAGTAGTTATTTTATACTTTTTCATGCTTTATAGTTGTTCTTCATGCTCCTACTCTTTCTAGAATAAATTTTGGAGGCTTATTATTCCTTCATGTGTTTTCTATCCTATGGCTGGGGGGCATATTGCGTATTTATGATGGAAGGGGTCCTTGTGGGGTCATCTTGAGTCCATCACTTTTTCTGATCTATAATTAGAGGTTTACAAAATAACTTGCAATTAATCCTAATTACATTTTTTCCTCGATCGCAACAGAATTGTGTGACTATGTTGTTTAACTGTTGAAAATACAAAATAAGTTCACGTTTATATAACTTAATAAAATTAACTAATTACTGAAATGTTGTAATTGGAACTCAAATAGCGAATTGAAAAATGAAAAGAAATAGAGAGAATAAAATAGAAGAGGAGATAACGCCAGTTGATAGTGAAGTTCGTCCAATCAGGACTACGTCTTCGGGCCCGATTCTCAAGTAGGACCGCTTTATTAATGTTGCCAAGCAATAGAAATGCCTTGTTACAATATCCAAGCTCCAAAACCTGAATAAAATTTCTCACAATCTCCTCTCAACACTTGAAGACACTCAAAAGCCCTTTGTGCTTACAATATTCTCCTCCAAAGAATTATTTCTCCAAAATGAACTTGCTTAATTCCCAAGCCAAAACATCCCCCTTATATACACTTTTATTTCCTAATATGGGCTTTAACCATATGATTTTGTAAAATCAGCCCATATCACCCATTATAAGTAATAATCTTCACAATCCCCCTTAAAAATTCCTTCAATAATCCTAAAAACCCCCTTTAATATCCTTTTCATATTTTTTAGCCCTTTGAAAATATCATTAATCGGGCTTATTCAATTTTAAGGAGATTGAATTTTAAATTATAGGGGTTAATATTTTAACTAGGGAGAAATCGATTTTTGCTTCTATTTTAAATATAACCGACCCCTTATCCACTCCAAAAATCATGTATAGTGTAGTGGTAGGGAGTGAAAATAGGATAAGGGAGGTGGTGTGTTTAAACCACCCGCCTCCCATTTTATATGATACAATATTTTTAAGACTTTAAATATAGTGTGCTCGTTTTATCTAGCAAAGTAACTGCTTGGTCTAGCAATTGAGAGGAAAAATAGCAAAGGAGAGGTCATGAGTTCTCAACCCCTCCAACAAACCATTTTTGGTAAATAAAACTTGAACGCCCGAAGGAAGATGGATGAAGTGCCACGTGGCACATGTTAATTCGTCGCTACATAGGACACATGTTGTTATGTCGTTTGCCCATCTGATGCCACGTGTCAACATGTTGTTGGTCAGACAAGTGCCACGTGTCAACATATGACTGGTCCATGTCATTATTTTCCATGTCATCATCTGCCACGTTAGTTATTGACGTCATCAAAGTCAACCAAAGTTAAACTTTTGACCAACCTTTGACCAGGCGTAACTTTCACATACGAGCGCCGTTTTCGAAACCGAATATAGTTCCAGAATCAGCGCTGCGAGCACTACGAATTGGCATCATTTTTGTTTCATTTTGAGATGATTAATTTTTTTGCCTTTTTGAACGCCTAATTCGCCTGTTTGACTGAACCTTTGAATGAGCATAACTTCTACATACATACTCCTTTTGGGCCCGTTCAAGTTGCGTCAGGATTGCGTCAGAGAGCTCTATCCAATGATGTTGGTTTTGTGAGATTCTAATACTGTGAAATTTTTAGGTTTCCTGGATCCACTTGGATCATTTTCATGTTTTTCTCTTTTTTGGAGACGGTTTTCTCAACAATTTTTTCTCCTTTACTCTATTTGTGAGAGATTTATGTGTAAATGGGTGCCTAACATGGCCTTGTTACCAGGACCTGTTAGAGTAAATAGGTCATCACCTAATAATTAATTAATCATTAATTAATTATTAGATCACTTATTTTTTAATTACTTAAGCTAAACTTAGGAGTACTTTTTTATTATTAGATTGGGTTATTCTTAGGTCAAGTTGTCTCATTGCATAGGATTAGGATACTTGTCACAATTTAATCAAATCCTAATCTAGGTTTTGCACTTTTACTTTTATAAGTATTCATTTATACTTTGTAATATTCTAAGCATTCAATTCAATACAATTACAAGTTAATCTCAATATTAGATGCTTTTGTAGATCAACTATCTTCTCAAGGTTGTATGAGCATAATCATTACTTTGATTCTCTCGTATGTGATAGGCGTTTTGGTTAAAGGTGATTTTTGGGAGTTGTGGGGTTCACTATCAACTCCAACATGGTATCAGAGCACTCGATATGTGATTTCTTATCTAAATTTTGAGAGATTCAACCTTGAGAAAAAATCAAATCATCTTGGAGAGAAACAAGCATAACCATTGAGTCCAGAGCAGCCAAAAAACCTAAGATTGCCTATCATTTTCATCAAATTTGGAGAAGTTGTAAAAAAAGGCAATTTTTTGGGGAGTTGTGCAAATCCCAGAGAAATTTGTACAGTCATACAAATCTATATGATTGTACCATCCTTGGACTATGCAACCTTGTGTAGGTCAATTCGTAGGTAGTTGTGGTTTTTTCTATAAAAATTACTGACTTCTTTAGGTTTCAAAAATTTTGTTTGCAAATTAAAAAATAAAGGAAAATTTATAAATATTATGTACTGCATGTGCAATACCTTGGTAGCCTAGTTGTCACATCTGCACAACTATCATCCACCAACAGTTATTTTTCCAATTCCTATGATGAGCCTTATGGAGGACATTTTGCAACAAAGAGGACAACTCTAAATATTTTGACTACTAATTATTGGTCAACACTTCATAAAGATTCAGTCAAATATACAAGGATGTGTGATAGGTGTCAAAGGATGGAAAGGCCAACATCAACAGATGAAATATCATTGTAGCCAAAACTAGTGCTAGCACCATTTGATAAGTGGGAGCAAGATTTTATTGGTCCAATGGGTGAAATCACAATACTATGTCTCACTTTTTGCCCAAGATGGACATTTACATTAATATTTTTAACTAAACCTTCATCTTCTGAGACCTATAGCAACTAAACCATTAAGAATTTGAAGATGATGTGAACTAGTAATTTGTGGAAATTTGTGTGTAGATTCTAAATATATATATTTTTAAATTTTTTGGAGATAAATCATGAATCTTTCAACATCCCCTTTAATAACTAGTTTTAAATAGATAACAACATTTTTAGAAAGTAACATTTGTGTCGTACAACATAATTTTTTTCTATAAAGGATTATATTCTAATTTTTGAAATATAGATTCTCAACATCAATATCTAGGGAAAGGATATTTTTTCATAATTTTTTGTGGCATATTTTTTTTTAAATTAATTTTTAAAGTCACTATAACTATAATTTGGACATATGTGTGTGTCGTACAACCTAACTTGTTGTGTATATATAGAAATCCAATTTTTATTTTTTTTTGGGGGGGGTGCTAAAACAAGGACATAAATACCTAGGGAAAGGGTATTTTTTGAAAAAAAATTATAATGCTTTACTATTTTTCCACCTCTGCACAACAAAGAGCTTGATGTTAGGAGAAAAACATATGTTTAGTAAAAATTGAAAATTAAATACATGATAAAATAAAAATATATCAAACGTATACTTTTTAGAAAGCTCATTTGAGGGGCTACAATCTTTCAAAACACAATTTTTAAATGACATTATTTATTCCCTCAAAATGTAAAGAAAAAGTGGGTTTTTACCAGGATTTTGTGATCCAGGTGGATCCAGAATACCTAAAAATTTCACAATTTCAAAATCTCATGAAACCAACATCACTGGATAGAGCTCGCTAACACGATCCTGATGCAACTTGAACAGGCCCAAAAGGAGTCTGTATGCAGAAGTTATGCTCAGTCAAAAGTTTGGTCAAACAAGCGAATCAGGGATTCAAAAAGGCAAAAAAATGATCATCTCAAAATGAAACAAAAATGATGCCAAGTCGTAGTGCTTGTCGTGCTGATTCCAAAACTATATCCGGTTTCAGAAACGGAGTCCGTATGCGAAAGTTATGATCAGTCAAAGTTGTGGTCAAACTTGGTCAAAATGCTGACATGGCAAGTGGGAAACGTGGCACAACTGACCTGCCATAGATTGACACGTGGAAAGACTATATGACATGGCATAAATATGGATTAAACCATATTTGTTAAAGAAAAAACATATGGTTTAAAAAAAAATTAAAAAAAGAGAGGATTTGGTGGGATTTTATCCCTTAAAATCCCCTTTGCCTTCCCCATAAAACAAGGAGAGAAATAAAGCCCATAAACTTATATTTCAACAAATTAACCCCTTTAACCACCTTTCTGATATTTCAGCGAATTATGATATTTTAAGGAGCTTAAAATAATTGGTTAAATATTTTTATGATTTAAAAGGGGGTTTAGAATATTTCAAGGATTATCTTGTAAGGCTCAAATTATAAGATTCATTATTTTTAAAAAGGGGTTAGGATTACTTGAACAGATTTTGAAATATTTTTGCAAATAAGGGAGATTTACAAAATTACATGTTGTAATTAGGAGATATGGGTATATTTGCAAAATAATATAGTTTTTGCCCATATTAGCAAATAAATTTGTATAAAAAGGGGTCTTATTTTCTTGTAAGGGGAAGAATTTTCTTGAAGAGAAATTATTGGGGGAAGTTCATTTTGGGAGAAATAATTCTTTGGAGGAGAATATTGTAAGCACAAAGGCCTTTTGAGTGTCTTCAAGTGTTGAGAGGAGATTGTGAGAAATTTTATGCAGGTTTTGGAGCTTGGATATTGTAAGAAGGCATTTCTATTGCTTGGCAACATTAATAAAGCGGTCTACCTTGAGAAGCGGACCTGGAGACGTAGCTCACATTGAGCGAACTCCGTTATCAACCTACGTGTTTCAATCTTGTCTTATTCTTCTATATTCTATCTATCATTCTCTCTATTTCTTTTCATTTTTCAATTCGCTATTTGAGTTCTAATTACAACATTTCAGTAATTAGTTATATAAATGTGAACTTATTTTGTGATTTCAACGGTTAAACAACGTAATCACACAATTTTGCATTAGATTGGGAAATTACTGTAATTAGATTTAATTTACAAGGTAATTTGTAAACCTCTAGTTACGAATCATTTTGATAGGTGCAAAGGAGACTCCATTGTGGGTATGATTTACTACTAGAGGGGTTCTATAAAAGGGGGTTTGATCTAAGGGGGTATTATCTATCCCTCTTCAATTAAAACCCTTTAGATGGAGCCTCTCAAGACTTAAATCATTAGTTTTTCTAAAAATAGTGATTTCAGGAAAAAATCAGCATGTCCCAAAAGTGAGACACACTATTGTGGCAACACCCCAATCTCTCCAACATCCAATAACAAGGAGTATATATCGGTTTGTACTAATTATCTAACAAAATGGGTGGAGGTCAAAACCTTGCAATTTGCAAGAGATGGAAATGTAGCTAAATTCCTATATGAAGATGTCTTTACAAGATATGGTGTCCCAAGGGAAATTGTGATAGACCAAGGTGCACAATTCACCTCAAATTTGATCATCGAGTTAGTGTAGAAATATGAGATCAGGCATAGGAAGTCTACACCTTATCACCCTTATAAAATGGCCAAGTGGAAGTGACAAACAAGAAAATAGAAAACATGCTGACAAAAATACTGTAAATACACAGGAAGGATTTGGTAGCCAGGTTACCTAAAGCATTTTCGGCTTACAGGACAACTTGGAAAACAATAATAGGCTTTACACCATATGAGTTGGTGTATGGAAAAAAGGTAGTTCTTCTCATAGAAATTGAATATAAAAATTTGAGGACAATAGTCAAACTGGGCATGGATTTATCTGAAGCACAAAAGGAGGTTGTATAACCTCAATGCACTAGATGAGATACATATGGATGCCATTCACCATATTGAGGTAGTACAAAAGAAAAGAACAAGGTGGCATGATCAGTTTATAAAAATAAAGCAATTTACTATAGGTGATTGGGCACTACTCTATGATTCAAGGTATAAGGATTACAAAGGAAGGCTACAAACTAGATGGCTTGGTCCATATGAAATATAAACAGTGTTCCCCAATGGAGCAGTTCAACTACAAACTATTGATGATGTCAGTTTTTCATTGCTAGTTAATGGCCATCGATTGAAACTCTATAAGAAGCCAATGCAGAAGGATGATTTCTTATTGTCCTTACAACATCAATTTGAACCAGAAATGTAAACTTCATCAAAAATAACAAGCAGTTCATCAGAAATATTAGTGGTTGGGCTACATAGCTCACTCCCTTCTATTTCATAGGTATAATCTTCAACACATACATCATGAGCACACACAAGCACAAGTGACAAACATAAATCTTCACTTTGTAATAGACATCAATGCTTAAGGGACTTGCAACAACATGCCTCGAGGTACACTATTTAGAAGGGACCTATTTCACTTATCAACCTATAGCACTTGCACATCCATCCTTTCATTCGTGCTTGTAGCATCCATCATTCACTTTCATTTCATGCAACTTCACTTTTCCATCACATGTAGCAATCCAATCACCTTTTTCACATACTTTGTACCATGCATTAACTTTCACCTTTCCCATCATGTACTTCATGTAGCCTTTCATTCATCAATTCAAATTCATTTGCCACGGGTTCACCTCATGCTAAATTACACTTCACACCATGACTACCCACAATTCATATCCATCACTTCATATCATTTCAAATTATGTTGCATGGTGGCACTCAACAAATTCACATGCACCATACCTCATCTCAAAGCATGTCAACAAGTACTCTTCATATTAATTATCATTTAATTAAAAATAAAACTTACTAATTTTATGTGTTTATCATTCGTGCATGCATATCAACTTAGCATTTAATATTTCCATTGCTTATTAATTATCCCTCCACCATTGTGTACTTGCTAACTGAGGACAATTGTTACCTATAGTTAGGGGGGGTATTCAAAAGCCATAATCTTTAATTTTTAACTATTTCCAACTTTACATCATTTTGATTTTCTGCCATTCTCAAAGAGGAAACGAAGAGTTCAAAAGTTCAAAAGTAAGCAAAGGTATCTAGTATAGAATTGGGTAAATTGGGTGACATAGCAAAGTGATATAGCAAAGCAAAGCCAAAAAGAAGTGATTGCAGATTGAGGCATTACAATGGGGATGATTGGTGATTCAGTAATGAGAATAAAAAAGTAGGCTATAATTACTCCTTTATTTTTTATATGATATATGTTCATTTTTGAATTAGGTGGTAAAGGAATATTGACAAAGAACTTGATCCCCACAAATTGAATTATTTTCACCCATGTTAAATCTCTTAATCATATTGTTGACATGCAAGATCATTTCCTAGTTTATTGTTGTGGACATCCATCATTAGTTCTTTATTTGTTTGTTGAATTGAAGCTATGATGACATGAGTTTGAAAATCTCGGAAAAACGTCATATTCCAATCATTATTTATTTATTTATTGAATTGTATTTGTGTTAATTATACAGTTTAAAAAAAGATGTAATATTGAATCTAATGTTCTAATAGTTTTGGCATATTATCTTGAAATTGCATTACCCATTACTTTAAAATAATATTAATAGTTATTATTTAGCAAAGCATGATGTATTGTAGGCCTATTTGTAAAATGTATATATGCAAATTAAAAATAGAGTTAATTTTAAAATTAAAATTGGGTATCATGTTTGAGTTTTATTTGGTGATGTAAGTTTGAGCTCTTCGCAGGGAGATGAAAAAATGATATTGATGTTAAAATGGGGTTAGAAAAAATGCTCAATAATTGGCTTTAAAAACGTTGAGGGCAATCTACTAGAGATAGAAGATTATTTAATGAGGAGCAATCTTGTATAGTTTTCACAAATAATTATAAAGGAAAAAATAATTTAGATTGTATTAATCCCCTTTTTTTTTATAGTGTGGGTGTTGAACCTACAAGAGATAAAATTGGTATTGAATAAAAATATAAGAAAACAAAGTAACCAAGAAATAAGTGGTCAAAAAAAAGTAAGAAAGGAAAGGAAGAAAAAATTCTAACATGTTTTGATAGACTATACAAAAAATAGAAGCCCTTAACTTCTCTAACCTCTCATAAATTATTATAATTACTCTAGTTGAAATTTTTGAGGATTGGAGTCTCTTGATATAAAGTATATTCATAGATCCTATTGTGACAAGAAGTCTAATTTTAATTTTCTTTGTTTGCAAGAAGTTAAGGCTATGGGATTTTGGTTAGATTTAATCTTAAATTTTGTTTGGATAAGCCCTATGTTCTTCTCTTTTTTCCATGCAAAAGGGAAAGGTGGGCCCACCATTTCAGTAGGGCCCAAGTAGTTTCCTTTTGTGGTGAGCAATGGATCATCTTCCTGTAATAGGGTGGTTTGTGTCGTTCTTGAAACTAATGGTTTTAGATTTATAGTATGCTCTATCTATGCTCCAAATGATCATAGAGAAAGATATGTTTTATTGTGAAATTGGATGGCTCTTTCTCTCCCCAAGATCCCTTAGATCATTCTGCAGATTTCCATATGGTGGAATACAAGGAAGATGAAATAGGGGATATGGGAGCTCTATGGAAAGTTAATGAGCTAATTCTTGGTCTAGAATGAAGAGGATTCACAATGTCTTAGACCCTTTTGAGAAAAATAAAGCTAGTAATAAGAAGGTTTTGTTTACTTGGTGCAATAATCAAATTCTAGGGAAAAGAGTTTTATTTTTGACTCAACATATTTTGTGCAAACAAAGAGGTATTTTGTTTTGTGTTTGTAACATTGAAAATTGTATAAGCTTATAATTTCACTCTATGTCTTGTTCTCACCTTAGTAAACACCTCCATTGCACCAAAGGAATAGATTTTTTAGTGTTATTTCTCTTCCTCATATCTTTTGTGGCTTGTGTAAGTTGTCTGTAGTGTGTTGGAGTTTTTTCTAACTAAAATTATCTAAACACTAACACTTAGTGTGAATATCAATGTGAAACACTAGCATCCAATGATAATCCACGTCTATGATTATTTTGAAAGGTTTATTTTCTTTTTCATCCTTGTAGTTGGTAGGTAACTATCCTAGGATGAATTCAAATGGATACTTTCCCTTTAGCTTCCCTTTTTTAACTAATTTTAAATTCTATCTTTCAATATATCACTTCTAAAATTACATTTTATCTCTCTACCTTGAATTGTTTAAGGTTTCATTGTTACAACACTTTTGAATCTTTCTACCAACACAATAATTCAATGTGAATATTATTTACCACCCTAGCACATTCATGGAAGTGTGGTAGAAATTTCACAACCAATATTTGGTCCTCCTTTGTTTGCTCCAAGCTCTACGAGGTTATTTTAATTTTAGTTTCTCTAAATTATTCTCTTTTATTTGTTATTTGTTTTGTTAAATCCTTTGTATTAGTATCTTTGGAATCTAGGATCACTTTTGCATTCAATAACACTATTATTCTTTTTCTCTCACATCTATTACGACATTGCTATTTTTCCTATAAATTGCATTTAGCATTTTTCTATCAATATTATCAAAAATATTTTGTTCATGGAGGTTGAAAAACCTATCAAGTTCTTGAATTGAAGGTAAGATCCTCACAACCACCAAAAATATTATCTCTTATCTTAAATAAGCTACATGTTATTATCTGGAGGAAGATATTTGATCTTCTGACTTTGGTGATATCTTTCTCTCTTGTTTCTTTCTATTTATATCAATTTCTATAAATTATATTAGTTTAAATTCTTGTTATTTTGTTCTTCTTATTACTAGTGATCTACTAGTATTTTTCCCATTTCTTTTCCATGTTAGCAGGTCACATTTTTCAAGGTATATTTACATTATGGACATTTCCATCATACAAAGCTATAGCGTGTGATGCAAAAATCCACACCTAGTGTTGGTTTCCAATCTAGCAAGCTTCAAACACCATAGGTTCTTCTTTGTGGTCCTTTCCTAGTTATACTTTCATCTTGTCATTTATGTCATTCATTTCTAAGTAAACAATAATAGTTTATTTCTATTTTTAAGTGTTTTATCTTGTTAGTAAACTTAAATATTTCAATTTAAAACACTTTTAGGTTAATAAGCACAATGTAGTCTAAATAGTAGTAGATTAGTTCTTAAAAACTCAAACAAAACTAGTTAACTCAAGTGTAGAGTCTATTCAAATTGATCACAAAGAATGCTAGTCTTCCTTTCATTGGGTCAAATTTCAATGTCAATATTGTTTAAGAGTGATAACAATATGGTACATGGATATCCATAAACTTTGTTTGATCACTCCCCTATTGAATCCTATCTTACATTCTTAAGTAAACCCTAGGAGGATCCCATTTGAAAGATTTTTTGTTTGATTTAAATTTTTCTCTTTTGAAAGATAGATATTATCTTGATGAAATATTTTATGTGAGAAATGTTTAATTCTTAGTTTTGTGATAATTATATGGTTAAAATATGGGATATTTTTGTTAGTGCTTGGAAAAATAATTTAAAGATTATTGGAAAAAAGGCCCTTGATAATTGAAAACTAAATTTGACTTGGAAGAAAAGTTGTTAAATTTGGAAATCTGATGCTGAAAATTTTGATGGTAAGAATGTTCATGAAGAATTATATAGAACCAAGAATTAGTTGAGATGTTTAGAAAAATAACAAAATCAAGGGGCAAAAATTAGGGTTATGTTAAATGGGTTAAAAGAAGGTGATGGAGGTTCTAAATAATTTTTTAATATTTTGAAATATAAATAGAATAAAGAAAAAAAATTGGCCCTATTGAAATTGGTGACTCTAAATCTAACAATCTCAAGGAAATGAAAGATGCATTTTAGAGTTTTTATTAGAATATTTTCTCATCTAATGGTGTTGAAAAAATATTTAGTCGGAAGAGTTTTGTAAGAAAATTATTCCTTGAAAAGTCAAGGATAAAGATGTTAAGGAGTTATGTAGGAACATGTGCAAAGACAAAATTATTAGAACCATTAACTCCTTTAGTAATGGTAAATTCCCAAGAATTAATTATATCTCTACTAAGTTTTATAAAGTCAGTAGGGATTAGATACTAACAAGGCTTTGGAAAAGGGTTCCCTTAGAATTAATATTAATAGGGAAGTTATTAAACTTACCTAAGGAAGGCGAAAAGACTTTGGTGAAAAATTGGAGACTCATCACCCTGGTCAATATGTCTTACAAAATCCTTGTTAAACTCCTAGCTCTTAGATTAATTGATATCCTATCAAATATTATTTTGTTAATTATATTAGGTTCATTAAAGGAAGATAAATTTTAGAAATTTTGATAACCAATTGGGAGGGGTTGAATTGAGAAAAATATTTTGGTTAGAATGTCAGCATGATTCTTCTTGAATTTAAAAAATCTTATGATAGGTTCGAATGAGAATTTATTATTGATGTTTTGCAAGCTTTTGGGTTTTTAAGTCCTTTTTTGCACATGGGTTAAAATTTTGTTTAAAGATGCCTCTACCCAAATTGATGTTTTTTTTTTTTTATAAAAAGGGGTAAAAACTTTATTGGAGAATAGAATCAAAGAATTACATCAAAGCAAAGGGCCAAAGCCCCATGGAACCCGAAAGATACAATTAAACAATGCAAGAGCCATTCATCATCCATCATCAATTTCATCCCCATCTTCAGCAATAATCATTTCCAGATCACAGCGGAGCTCCTGGGAAATCTGCTCCCACCTCTCAATCTTCCAGCCATCAAGATACTCTGAAGCCCATTTTGCCAAGAAATTCGCTGCCCTATTCCACTCCCTTGGAATATGGACAAAAGACACCACCTCCATCAAGGAACTAATCCGCAGAATCTGCTGCACCATCCTAGCCAGCTGCCAACTGACATCAGCCACCTTCCTAGCATTAAGCAAATTAACCAAAACTTGTGAGTCTGACTCACAAATAACCTTTCTCCACCCCAAAGTATAGGCCCGTTCAAGAGCGAAGAGGATTGCAAGACCTTCCATAAGGTTGACAGTCTGCACCCCTTCATAGACAGAGAAGAAGAAAACCACTGTCCTCGAAGAATCCCTACCAACCCCACCAATTCCTATAGGCCCAGGATTTCCCCTTGAGGAGCCATCAGTATTAATCTTCAAAAATCCAGCAGGAGGGGGAAGCCACTTACCCATTCGCATCACTTTCTTCCTCGCCTTCCTTCCCCTTCGAACACAAGCCGAAGCCAAAGACATCTCTCGAAGTCCCAGTCTCTCCACCTTCGCAGCATCCTCTTTCTCCAAGGGATACACCACCTCACACTTAGCTTCCACCGTCTCCCGAACCATGCACATAATTCTCTGCCAAATCTGCTGAATGACCATCTTTTCACCTCGGAAGATTCTACAGTTCCGCTCCAACCAAATCTGCTAGAGAATGAAGGTAGGCCCAACATACCACACGTCCTATAAGAAAGAAGCCATAGCGGGAGGTCTGCCAAGACTATTCCAAAAATCCACCAAGGAGGAAGCATGGACACAAGGACTTTTCCAAGCTTCCCACCAAAAATGCCACAGCCTCAAAGAAAAAGAGCAACGAAAAAACAAATGAGCAGAATCCTCCTCCTCATTCCCACACAGAACACACATGGATGGGCCCTGAAATCCCCGCTTCTGAATATTGTCCCAAGTCAAGCACTTCTTCCAAGCCAAAGTCCAAATGAAGCAATTGCACTTTGGCCAAGAAAACTTATCCCAAACTTGCTGCCACCAACGAACCTCCACCCCATCCAACTTGTGAGATAAAAGAACCTGATAGCCAGAGGCAACAGTATATACACCCTTAGGGTTGGGGGACCGAGATAAAACATCTCCATCTGGGAGGGAGCAACAACTCCTGCTAAAAAGGATGCGTTGCAAATCTGCACACTCCTCCTCCATACCAATCATAGGCCACTCCTCAAGATTCTTCCACCTAGCCACCATCAATTGGCCATGAGCAGATATCGACTTAAAGTCTCTCACCCGAACCCAACCAGCCTCAATGAATCTTTGACTAAGGGGCAACAAATTAGGAAACTAAGAGACAATAGGGGCAAAACCATCCCAAGAATCCAACCAGAAGTGAGCCTCTAACCCACTTTTGCAAGTCCAAAACAAACCCTCCTTGACAAGAGCAGCCCCTTTCTTGAGGGTACCCCAAATCACCGATCCTTTCCCCACCAAGGAATAGCGGGGAATGTCCATATGAGGTATCCCCGGGAAATATTTGTGGGACAAAATCCTGGCCCAGGTCTGATCCTGCTCCACACACCACCTCCAAAACAATTTAGCAGCAAGCGCTATCCCAGACAAAGAAGACTGCCTTAAACCAAGACCGCCACAGTGCTTCAGGCTACAAACAACCTCCCATCTAACCAGACTCCACTTGGAGGATAATAAATTACCAGCCCAAAGAAACTGTCTAGTTAAAGCATCAAGTTCTTGAACAAAACCAACCGGGGCCACCTGGAGCATACATCTATAAATGGGGAGAGCCTGAACCACAGACTTGATCAGCTGAACCCTACCAGCAAAGGACAACCATTTGTGAGTCCAATGGTTAACCTTTTTCCGAAACTTATCCAAAATACTCTGCCAAGAAGCCCTGGGCATCCTTTTGACAGAGATAGGAATACCAAGATAAGTCAAAGGAAGGGACCCAATCTGAAACCTTAGGATATTAGCAATCCTCCTTTGGATAGGACCAAGAGTATTGAAGAAGAAGATTGAGGACTTATCTTCATTAATTAGTTTACCTGAGGCAAGAAGATAGACATCCAACACAGCACGCAAGTTTGTAGCCTCCCTGATTGTAGCCATACCCATCGGTGCAGTATCATCCACAAACTGCAAATGAGACTGTGGGGAAATATTACCTCCCCATCGCCACCCCTGAATGAGGCCCATCTCAACATTCCTTTTCAACAACCGGCCGAGCCCTTCAACAAGAAGCAAGAACAGATACGGAGAAACCGGGTCGCCCTGACGTAGACCCCGGGAAGCACAAAAAAGCTTTGAGGGCTCACCATTAATTAAAACAGAGAAGGATACTGAAGTAACACAACTCATAACCCATTGGATCCACTCATCCCCAAAACCAAAAGCCCCAAGGATCTTCCGAAGAAAGGACCAGCGAACTCTGTCATAAGCCTTTGCCATGTCCAGCTTGATGAACATTGCCTTATAATTAGAAATGGCCATAGAATGAATGGTTTCCGTAGCTATAACCACCCCATCCAGAATTTGTCTGCCCACCACAAAACCACTTTGCTCCTCAGAGATCAACACTTTGAGCCATCTTTTCAGCCTATCTGTAATGATTTTAGAGATAATTTTATAAATCACATTACAAAGAGAGATGGGCCTAAATTGACTTAACCTGTCTGCCCCATCACATTTGGGGATAAGAGCCAAGAAGGTAGAATTCAAAGCCCGTAACATTTGCTTGTTCATTTGAGATTCCTGGACAACCGCCAATAAGTCCAGCTTGATAATATCCCAGAAATCTTGAAAGAACTCCACCAGAAAGCCATTAGGGCCAGGAGCTTTCCCTTTCTTCATCTGGAACACCGTTCCCTCAAGCTCATCCATCGAGATATCACTCATAAGATGCTCATTCATCTCCATAGTAACCAACGAAGGGATGCAAGACAGAACCTGAGCCTCCTCATTAGGAGCCCCCTGGGGGTCCTCCCTGAATAAAGAATCAAAATAATGTACCGCTTCACCCAAAATATCCTTAAAAGAGGAGAGAGACTCACCATTGTCTTTCACTAGAACAGAAATTGAATTCCCATGTCGCTTGGCTTTGATAGAATTGAAGAAGAAGGCAGTATTCTTATCTCCCTCCTGAAGCCATTCAATTCGTGCCTTTTGTTTCCAATAGATCTCTTCACGCAATTCACACTCCTCAAGTACTTTCAAAGCCTTGGCCTCCTCTTGAAGTAATTTAGCAGTCACACCATCCTCCCTGATCACCCTCGTAATGTTATTCAACTCAGCTTGGGCAGCAAGCTTGGCTTGAAAGATATTCCCAAAGCACTGTTGGTTCCAACGCTTAAGCTGATACTTAACAAATTGGAGAAGCTTAGCAAAAGTATACATTGCCATACCAAAAGCGGGTCTACCATTTCTCCACCATTCTTCCATATAATCATGAAGAGAGGGCTCGCGTAGCCACATAAGCTGGAACTTAAAAGGGGGCGATCGAGGCACACGAACTGAAGAGACAACAAGCTTGATAGGCCAATGGTCGGACCCCCTCCAATCCAAAATTTATGAGCTAGAAGACCACAGGCCACCAACCCAAAAACAAGACACTAGAAACCGGTCAAGTCTTTCGGAAATGCAGTGATCCCCAAGCCTTCGATTGCTCCAAGTGAAAAGACCATTATTAGGCTTAACATCAACAAGATTCAAAGCAGAAATATTGTCCTGAAGAAGCAACGCAGAAGGCTCCAACCTAGCAATACCACCCCGCTTCTCAGCCAACTCAGAGATAGCATTGAAGTCCCCAGCCATAATCCAAGGATAAAAAGGCACCATACTCTGGACAAATTGAACATGAGCCCACAAAAGTTGCTTACCCTGGAAATCAACAGGCGCATAGATATTAGTGAGGAGGATAGACTCCCCAGTCTCAAAGCAAGAAGCAATCATCGAGATAGAAGACTTGATGGACATCCACCAAAGAGGGCATATCTTCCGCGGATTCCAAAGGCAAGCCACTCCACCCGCAGAGCCTTGAGCACCAATGCATTGGCACTCACCACTTCTCCACAACTTAGGAGATAAACCAAGCATGCATTCAACAAATAACTTAGTCTCCTGCAAGAACAAAACATCAGGAGATTGACTTCTAACCAAATCATGAACAACCTTTTTTCGAGGGCTGTTGTTCAAGCCCCTTGCATTCCATGATAGAACAATCATTTCAAAGAGCTTGAGAAGTGTGAATCCAAAGTCTTAACCGACCCTGACTCCACCAGAGTTTCCCCAACTAACTTAATCTTTTCCAAATCCTTTTTCCTGCCAAGCTTTGAAGATTTATCCCCCAACCCTTTTTTGAGATCCTTTTG
This sequence comes from Sequoia sempervirens, assembly GCA_007258455.2. Taxonomy (NCBI): domain Eukaryota; kingdom Viridiplantae; phylum Streptophyta; class Pinopsida; order Cupressales; family Cupressaceae; genus Sequoia; species Sequoia sempervirens. Next base: position 58,726 of record VDFB02083462.1, read on the forward strand.
TTGTAGACCCAAAGGAGAAGGAGAAGACTTGAGATTCTTTCCTGCATCTGAACTTGCATGGAAAGCCAGAGTAGAGTTGTCTCCCCCACTCTTCTTCATTTCCATAGAAGAAACCGACTCCACCTGGACATCCATTTGAAGGTCGGTTACCATTTGCAAAGCTCCAGAATCATGTTTATCCTGAGAAACCCCAAAAGAGGATCCTCCTACCCAGAACACACAACACCCTGATCCAAGTTAACTAAGCCTGGATTCACTTCCTGCTGGCCAAGATCATCCAAAACCTCAAATCTATTAAAACATTCTTCATCTTGTCTTTCATTCAAGGTCCTCTTTTGACCTCAGTTTCTATTACGATTCCTAACAAGGGCAAAACCATCTAGACCAACCCCATCCCTGGGAATGGGATCCTTTCCCTTATCTTCCCTAGGTGGGTTGTGAGTAGGCTGAGAAATACGAGGCTCCACAGGCCTAGCCCTTGGGCATCTTCGCTGTAGGTGACCGTACTCATGGCAGAGATGACATTGAAATGGGAGAGTTTCATAATCCAACGACTACACCCAAGAATAAGGACCCACAGACATATCCAAAGAATCTGGTAATGGCTTACTTAAGTCAATTTCCACACAGATACGAGCAAAAGTTATCACCTTTTTAAATTGAGTCTGTTGTGAAGAACCAACTGGCTTCCCGAGCATCGACCCCAACAAATGCAAAACATCATCCCGCCAGCATTCCACAGGAAACCGCGGAAGACGAACCCACACCGGGACTCGAGTCGGAAGCTCCTTAGTAGGGTTAAAACCAGCATGCCACGGTTTAACAAACAAACCAACCTGGTTCTAGAAATAGGGGCCCCCTTCAAAAACCTTGTTATGATCCGCCATGCAATTAAAGGTAACCATGAAATAATTATTCGCCAGAAGCTTTATATCCATCTCACCCTTCGGCATCCAAGTCCGTCAGGCCCAAGACTCTAAAAATTGCATCGATATCCGCATACCCAAAAATTTGCAATAAAAAGAGTGCCTCGAATAATACTCAATATCCTCCGCAACCATCTCCAATGGGATGACTAGTTTCGGCCTATCCTTGCAACGTTCCAAGCATCCATTGATTTTCGTGATCTGAGCCCCACTAGACTAGCCCACTCCATCTAGTCCCGGATCTGACAAATACAAATTATTATTGAAAATTTTTGAGGCATGCATAGGGGACTTCGCACCAATCGCTGATCGAAAGTCCATTTTGGGGCCAGCACCCAAGGTCTCCCCAGGCGACATTTAACCCAAGCCACAATGGGCATACACGCCCCCGAAAAAATAAAAAACAAAACAAGGGTATCGAGAAACCCCAGCCACCACGCACCACAAGATTTAGGCAAAGCAGGGAGGATGCACCTCCAAAAAGAGGTTGCACAAGGAGGAGAAACCAGGCCCAAAGGGCCGCTCCACACAACACCCCCGCGGCTCCCAACAGCTCCAAACTCACCGCTAACACCAAAGATCTGCACTCACGTGCAAGGCAGAGACAGATAGCAGCAGCAGGAAAAGAAGACGCCACCCCTCACCCCCAGAAACAAGCACAGACCCCCCCTTCCAGCGCAGGAACAAGCAGAAAGCAAGGAACGAGCTAGGGCACGGATGCCCTAGCTCGGCAGGAAGAGCAGTCGAAAGCCATCAATCCCAATTTCAAGTTGAGCAAGATTTTTTACTTTTTTCTACCCAAATTGATGTTAATGGTTCCTTGACTATCCCTTTTTTCAACATGAAATTTCCACAATTCATGATAACAATGTACATAGATTTATGGACTTTGATTGTGTAACCTTTATTATCATCCCAATCAAAATCCAAAAATCTACGTGCATTATCCTTGTTTTCTTCAAATTTATATTAGGAAAGGATGCCCTTTGGCCCCTACTCTATTTTTTATTTTTTCTTATGCAATGCATTACATTTAGAAACTACAATGCTTGATCCTCCTATTAAAGGTATTTTCTTACTTGATTATAAAATTTACTCAATATTGATTTTATTGATGATATTGCACTATTTATTGAGATGGGTAAATAAATTGATAATGTTTTAGATAGACTAATTCTTTTGGCAAGGATTTAGGTACAAAAATCTCCTATTGTAAGTCTATTGTATTAAGTTGGAGTGATTATCCTCTAGAGTGGTTGAAAAGTTTGAATTGGCAATAGGGAGGTCCAAAACAAGATTGTAAGGTATCCTGTATTCTTTTTCTATTTGAACCTTCTTTAAATTATACATGGGAATGGATGTTTAAGAAGATTAGAAATAAAAATATTAAATAGTAAACTCATCTTCTTTCTTTGACTACTAGATTGCAAGTTTGTCAAAAAATTCTATCTTCTTATAGCATTTATTATTCTTTTGTCTAGTTATTTGAAAGCTATCAAATTGAGAGGATTCAAAAAATTACTAGATACTTTCTTTGGTTTGATGGAAAATGTAGTAAAAAATATATGCTATAAAGTGGCCACGATGTTGCCTCCCAAAAAATATTAGGGGATGCATTTTAAAGATCTCAAGCTTCAAGGTATTTCTCTTGGGTTAAATAGATTTTGAAAGATTTCAATAGTAGTGAACCATAGAAATTTTTAGTTAGAAATAATATTGTTCTTTCCAAACATAAAAAAAAAAAAAGTAAAAAATAGGCAGATTTACATCCTCGTGATATTTTGTTTGGCAATTTTTTTGTTAAATCTTTGTGGTCTAATGTGTTTAGTAGCATATGGAGAGCTTGGTAAAGTGTTAGGCATCTAATTAAAAACAAATAATCTTTTGTAAGAACCAATAATATTTTCATTTTAGTGGAATGTGAGTAGGGACAATAAATCTCTTACTCTCTACCAATGTTGTTTTGCCAAGTAATGGGCCTCCATGGGCATTATGGAGTATAAAGATTTTTTTATAAAGGTCTTGTTAAAGATTGGAATAATTTACAATCTGACTTTAGTATGTATTGTAGTTAGAAAAGAACTTATAATGTTTTAAAAAATCCTTTTTATTACTTTTCCAATTTCTATAAATTTGAATATTGAGATTTTAGAAAATTTAAAATGGAAAGATGGTTTTTCTTTTGAAAATATGTATGTCAAAAAAATATGTCCTTCTAGCTAATACAGATGAGATTATTGTCTCTCTTAACTCTAGTTGCAATATGAATTAATATGTTAATAAGTGGTCGTGCATGTTGAATAATATATTGCCTTATGTAGTTGAACCTAAGAAAGTGTATTTTAGATGGTTGTTAATCCTTAAAAAACTTGTTATTAATTTTGAGTTGGAATCCTTAGGCATTTATGTTAAGACTTGTCCTTTTGGTAACATATTTGAAACTATTAAACATTTCACTTTTTATTGTGTTTATGCTTCTATCTTTGGTCATCCTTTTTAGGAAATAGTGTGGATCGGGACAATAAAGAGGGTTTTAATTGGTTAAATTTTTTTTTCTTATGTTCTTAAATTTTCTAAATTGCTTAATAAATTTTGGTTGGTCCTTACTAATGAGATCTTGTGGCATATCTAGAAAGTGGGGAATGAAGAGGTCTTCTAGGACAAAAGAAGGTGTCTTACTAATTCACATTATGAGTTCAATCTTATGAATATTCATATGTATGTATCTATGATGCTAGAGATTCTAAAAGATAGGTTATTTAATCTACTAGAGGAAGTTCTTACTCTAGTATGTAGGAAAGAGGTGAAAAAGGCTTATTTTTTGGTCTCTAATAGGAGCAACTTGAATAAGGAGTTAGAAATCTAAAGAAAGTATATTAAGAAACATAACATCAACATTCTAGATAAATTTTGAAAGATTAACTATGTCAACAATATCAATTACGATCCAATTTTAAAAGATCTAGATCTTGAGGACTTGGTTGAACTTTCTATTGGGACTTTTCATTGTGATGACTATCAATACAACAACAATAATAAGTGTTGCTAGGAATATTGTTATGTTCTCCTTTTAGCTCATGAACTAGTTATTTTTATAAATGGATGGTTGATATTAGTTCAAATTGATGTAATTTATGGTTGGTCTTTGATGACTTTCACCTCAAATTATACTTATTCTTGTTCACGATTCTTAATATAAAAATATCGCTTAAAAAACTTTGAATAAAAATCTAGAATTAATTAACTTAAATATAGATTATAACTTCTCTTTTTGGTTATAGTTGTAACAATGACTTTCCAAGAACTCATCTCATACGTGTTTTGGCCATGCTTTCTAATTTATAATCTGCATACTACTCACTTCTTAGATCTTTTTAGGATAAATATGGGTTATCCACATTTGTATATTGCTCATTATATATATTTAGATTGAAGTCCATAAAATTTTGAATGTTTTTTTTTTAAGAAAGCAAATTACACTCACAAAGCCAACAAATTTATGCAAAGTTGGAGGAGTCAACTTTTGGGAGATTAAATTATGTGGAGGAAAAGGAAAACAAGGTAATCCTGTACCACCAATATGAGATGATGATGGTAATTTCTTTTGGGTTAGATAAACATCCCCTGGAACACCCTTCAACGTTGTCTTCAACATTTGACTGTGAGAAATTTACACGGTTTATGATAACCAAAACATTTACAAAATATATCTAATGATTTGAGCATTTTGAGGAAGTTGATTGTGGGTGGTCAGAGATACTTCACTTCATTGGAATGTTTTTGCGTTTATAGAAAACTCAGTTGATTAAATTGATGAGAGTGGCATTAAAATCCTTGGCGCGAGTCAATGGTAATAATAAGGGTGGCTCCCTTTTGCCCAGCAATGAGTGGAGTAATGATCGGGCTTTTCCATCTTCTGGAATATTTTGTGGTAGACAACATGTGAATATAGAACAAGGCCAATAGAATAGGGTTTTTAGAAATAGACTTGTTTAAGTTACAGAGTTATGGTCTTAACAATTGGAAGGTTTATAAAATATTTTGTAGCATGGGACACGTCATGTGTTTCATGTGGAGAACATAGTCATCTTAAACAAGTTTAAGCTTTTTACATTTATTTAGACACTTGTAAAGTAGATTTGTATTTTTAAAATTTATGAATCTGTATATGAAGCTTGTGAAAATACAATTATTAAAGATCACAAATATAAATCTAACTAGTATAGGTATTATGTAAATAGTGAGAGAATATTATGATTAGGGGTTCTAATAAATTTCTTTCTTAGAAATATTATGAAAAAAATTGTGAACTTGTTTTTATATTGTTGTATTTTATGATTCACAAAATTTGTTGGAGGTGTGGAAGATTATGGTTTGACATTGTTATTGTTCAATTGATCAAACATTGCCACAACTATTAGGTCGACCAAATACAATAAATTGTAATTTCTTAAACTAAATTTTAAGGTAAGATTGCCTAAAAAATGATTAGTATACTATGTTAAAAATAAAGATCTTAGGATACTAATCATTATAATTAAAATATAAAATAAATAAAATCACAATTACAAGATGCACATATTCAACACATTATACAACATAGGCATGGGAAAAACCCTTCTAGATAAAAACCCTATAAAGCACCATTCTATTATAAAACACTTACAAAATTGTCTATAAAATAATAGGCAGAACCTACAGATATTACTTCTCCTTATTTCTACACGGTCAACAACAAATCTCCTATGTAGAGTGATAATATTCGCTATATTAACAAATCTTCTTGAGAATTAAAGATAAACTAATACAATATGAAAATTTAAAATCAAGTGAACAAATATGAAATTAAGTTTGTTTGTTCATGAATTACCATCCAACTTAGTGTACTTAATTTATAGAATATCATTGATGGATTTAGAAATAAAAATCAATAACTAAATAAACCACATGAGATTAACACATTATATAAGACTTACATGGATAAATCCTTGTGAAAAAAGAACTCCACGAAGAAGAGAGGCCAAGTATGTATTACCTTCAGTAAAAATTATTACAAAGAAATGCAATCCCTTCACTCTTACTTTGCCTCCAGTCTTCAACACCTATGTATCTGTGAACTCTCAATGAAACAAATAGGATATATTACCACCTTCCCAAAGCTTCAATTTATAGGAAATTTGGAAGAAGGATATTCCTAAGAGTTTCCAAAATAAGAGATGCACAAAACATGGAACCCAAATTCCCCTTACAAAAACCACATGTCCCATTCCTTGGAATTCCCTTCATAGTGTGAAAATTCATCCATCTTGGCATGACAACAAACACCTTTTCTCTCCTTACCAAGTAATCAACTTCGAGAGGTCAATAAACACTTATATAGAATACCAAAAGTCACCTTTCCCTCCTTTCCAAGCATTGAATTTGAGGAGATAAATAGTTATGCCACAAGTAATTAAATATTGTTGAAGATGGACCCCTTCATCCCTCATGAATATATTTACAAACTATAGGTGGAATATATTTATAACTTATTTAGCATGTAATTAAAATCCTCACACCATTGTCACTTTATGATAAACACTATGTGAATCCACAATCTAAAATCACAATATTAACTTCAACCATTAGGGATTTCAATCAAAATAAGACCTCACTATTGAATTACAAGTAACATAAAGAACAAGCAAGTGTGTAGCTACTCAAAATATTATCTATTTAGTTAAACTTATATCTATTATACTTTTGATCTTCTATATTTTTCAAACTTATTTTCTCTCTCAAAAACTACCTCTTTCATGTTGAAATTTTGTACTTTTATATTTAGATCAAAGATGCCCCCATGTACGTGTGATAAGTATCATGTGTCTAAAATCAAGTGATTTCTCATGCAATTGTATCTTGGAAATTGATGTTTTCTTGTGAACTATGTTAATGACCCTCCCTTGATGAGTGCAGCAAGATTTATGCTTTGGAACTCAATGTGGCCTTAACCATGAACCTCCTTGAGACCAATAATATCATACATGGTATTATTTGATGCAATATTCTACTATGTAGTACTCAATTCAAATAGTCCTAATAGGTGTTACAAGTCATGTCACATTAATCTATAAGATAACACCTAAGAAAGACATTGTATCCTTCAAAGACACCCTCATGAAGCTCTCATGTCAATATTAAGGCTTAATGGTGAGTGTGAGTTCCTACACCGAAGAAACATTATTTAGTACTATATGTGTTAAAATGATAAGTATAGTTAGAATTAACCCTTTGTGACAAGAATAGAATAACAATGATAATTTAGGAATGCCTACAAAATCTACAACAAATATAAAATTGTGCAATTTCTCTTACACCTAGGATATTCCTACATCAAATGAACCCATCAATGATTATGAAATATCCAATTTTAATATTTAGGTGGTAACAAAAGCACCACTTTGATGATGACGAATTACAAATCATGTTTCTTAAGGGATTAGTTTTAGTCATAAAAAATATTGTGCACCTAAATGACTTTACATCTAGATAATGTGTACATTTAAAGAATGTTAAAATAATTTTTTTAGCATCCAATATATTTAAATATGGTTCATTGTAGATCAATCATCCTACCCATATAAGTTTGAAAAGAGTGAAGAATTGTTTAAGTCAAGTTGCTACTACCTCTAATTTTCCTTCATTTTGTCTAAATGCTCCTAGGTAGTTTAATAAACTTAAAGAATTGATGGATTGTGTTCTTAAAATATTATTTAGTGTCAATTTTATCACCCTCCCTCTAGTTCATCTATTGTATCCCATCAAGCAAATTACTAACACCTATAATGATCTAGTGTCTTGCAACTTCCACTAAGAAAAAGGTCATTATACTCAAATCTTGTATGGGCCTTAAACACAAATTGTAAGATCTCATTAGTAATAACATGATTAGTGTTGTAGGCATTAATGATAATGTAAATAATTGTAGTGCACTAGTTAATAATCAATTAAATATGTGCACAAATAATTTTGTGGCACATGATAAAGAAGATAACACAAACAAAGTTAGTGTTGAGGATATATCACATGGCCATGCTTTTGCGGGGGGTTAATATTGCCCCTCCTCCTAGCCCTCCATTGATTACATTTTTTTTAGGACATCCCACAAAATATAATTAATAAATGGTCCACTTTGCATACTAGGTAGTCTTAAATACACATCACCTATTAAATTATTAATTAATCCCTCATGTTACATAATATTTGTATTGAGGATGTTTTAGTTACTAGTAATATTAACCTTCAATAGTATGCACATTTTAGGATCATAATGAAAATGATGAATGAAATTATGATCACACATTAGGTTGTCCCTTTTTACATTGTCCCTCCTGAAGAATGAATCTCACCCAGTTCACCATGGAAGCTAATAAAATTGGCTTTCTTGCCCTAGCTCAGTGCTTACTAACTTTAGTAAGTGGTCTTGGTGGGGTTATTAATTTTAAAAACTGGTCATTGTTGCACGGGAAGGCCTACGTGATGGAAGTGCCATGTGACATGTACTATTTTTGCCTTGAATTCGCCACATCTTTTCATGTTGAGTCTAGTGGCCAACGGGCTCATTATTTTTTGAACCCCTTAGATTTTTGGGTCATCTCCTTCGGCCTCACAGATTTTTCTCAATCCTATTTGACATCCAGATTTATTACTCTCCCCATTGTTTATTGTGCGATGGACTTCTCGCACGAGGGAACTGGCAGTTTTGAGTTGGATATGACAAATGGCACTAATTGTAATAATTTTAAGGCTTGCCATTTTTTTCTTGTTATTATTTCGTTGTGGTCGGCTCTAATTTGGGGTTTTATTGCAATCACTCCGCTATTCTCATATGCACCTATATTATGCCTAACATTCGCTCTGCAATTGCTTTCTCTTACCGCCATTTGCTTGTTGGGGCCATGGGTGGAGACCGTGTTCATGTTGAGCCTGATAAACCTGACAAATGGAAGAGTGACGACATCGTCTGGCATATTTGCAAAGGAAGAATTACCTAGTTCATGGAATGTATGTCAGGGCTTGATGAGAGCATCTCCAAACTATTTGTCACCTCTTGGTCTGCAAGAAGGGTAACAATGGGGAGTATTTCCTTTGAAATCAACGAAGAAGTTATTGCTAAGGCCACTAGTCTTGCGATAGACAGGCGAAAATGGAAGAAAACGAGCAAAGTGTCTAACCAAGCCGGCCTCAACCAATTCTTTTGTGGGGACGAAGAACCTGTTAAACTTTGAGGTGGCTATGACCACGAGCAACTTCCTAAACCTTGGGATAGAGTGTGCATGGTCGTGATGAGGTATTTCACTCTTGAGGGGAGATTCAGTGTGTATTACTACTACCATTTTCCTTTTCTCAATCATCTCAAGAATCACAACAATATTTCTATTCTATTTTTTCTCTTGCACTCTTTAGAAAATACTGTGAAAGATGTTGTCGAGGCCATGAATTTGGGAAGGAATTTTACAATTCTGCACAAGGGGCTTATGTTTAGACTTTATCATTTTCACCTAGCCCTATGCCCTCCTCAGCCTATTTTTGTTGAGGAAGCCCCAGTTTCTTCTACTTCGCCGTCAGCCAGTCTTATGGATACCCCTGGCCCTAGCAAGAAAAAATGCATTAAAAACCCAGCCTCAAAACCACCTCCACAAGATACCTCACCTATTGTTGGGTTTGTTGTTAAAAGGAAGGACAAGAAATGTAATGCCCCTACCCCTAAAATCAAAGCCAAAGCCTCAAAGAAGACTAAATTCAGACTACAACAAATTGACTCTAATATCGAAATCACTGAGGAGACTAGCACTCCTCGCAGGTCCAGTAGACTGGTTTCTAAGCCTAAAAAGGAGAAGAGTCCCAAGGAGGCCTCTGAATCTGACAATGGTGGGGAAAGTGAGAACAAGAGAAAGGATGAGAAGGATGCAGAGGAGGAAGCCCTTTCTACTTCTACAAGCAGCTCCTCCCACGTTTCTGAAAGTCTAAAAACGGGTTCTTTGGGTCCTTCCAATGTTAGAGCCAAGGGGGTTGTGACTAGGGCCTCGGCCAGTGCTAAAGGGAAGGCCCCCATGGAGGAAGCTAGTCGTAGATAGGAAACAATCTGGGAGGAGGTGGAAAATCTTAAAAACAAAATGGTAAATTTGGAAAAAAGGCTTCAAGATGTCACTCGCTTTGCTCTGAAGATCATGCACAGATTTGCCACCACTCTATGCCTTTTGCAAAAGGATAATTCCACTAACAATGTGGAGGAGGACGTTGATCACAAGGAGCTTCTCAAGTTCCTCACTGAGGATTGGGCTACCATAACCCTGATCAAGCCATGCAGCGGGAAGAAAGAGTAGTGGTGCAGGATGTTTGGCTTTTTTATTGGAATGGGCCTTACTGGCCTTTGTGGTTTTTTGAATTTTCTATTGATACTTTTATGGTTTATATGTTTAATTTTGTCTGGTATGGCCCCTAGTGGGCCTTGGTTAAGACTCTTTTAAATTTGGGTTTTATAATGGACATTTTTAGTAGTATAGTTATTGGTTTAACGAGATATACTCTTTATGTTGATACTATGGGTTGGTTGGTTAGTGGTCTTAAGATGTTGATTGATAATATGGTTACCCTGTTCATCATTTTGAGGTGTTTTTTGATGTGGATTAGTTAGGGTGTCTAGTTCTTTGGTTTTTTGCTATTAATGTGTTGATGATCACCTGCAAGGCCTTGTTTTAAAGGGACAACACCCTAGTTTTGTTGCTTTTTATATCAAAAACACATTAGGTTGTACATTATCTTTATATTGAGAGTTAGACCTAAATAATGGATGGTTTTATGTCATGTCATATCATCATCCAGTATATTTGGGTTTTTACTTAGTTGGCCTTGGATTGGAGAATGCAAAGCTATACCTTTCTTTTTACATCAACATGTCAATTTTTATATAAAGGAAAGTGGTAAATATCGAAAGGCCTCATTACCAACCATTATTAGATATTAGTCACTTCACATAAAACACATTTATCAAGAAATTGAATGATGCACTTATGTGAGGAAGGATATCATAGAACACGGATATAAGTTTCAATTTGATAAGATAGAAATAATTAAAAATATGTTAAAATATCAAATTTAATCTTGGAAAAACTATAGAAGAGCCTAAAGTTTCACCTCATGTGTCAAAATAGAAAAAAAGGTGATACAAAGAGAAATAAAAATAACAAAGGTGAGACAAATACCAAAGTTATATATGTAAAGGACTACTTGGAAACCAAAGTAAGAGATTGTGATGCTTCAAATGCCTATTGAATTAGCCTCTACAACCACAAGTGAAGAAATAAGATATATGTGGGTTAGAAAAGAGATGCCTAATGTTACATATATTGACCATTTGTTCATCCTTAACACAAAGGAATATAAAGAAGAGACACATGTAATAGAGAGGGAGAGAAAATAATCTAACTAGAAGAAAAAGTGCATGAAGATAAATTTAATGATTTTTGTTGGGATGATGATAAATTATTAGAAGACAATGATAATCATGATCTTTTGGAGACAAGGTTGAGTCTCCAAAATTTATTCACCAGTACATGACTACCAGTATAGTATATATATGTATATATACCTTAGCTTAAATTTTATTGTTATATTTTGTTCTCCTTATTGTTTTCACAAACTTTGGAATTTTTCATATGTCTTGTTTATTATGCTTTTAATGCTCATCTCACCTTCTATATATTTGGTTTCATGTTTTTTTCCACCACTTGAGAGCATTTTGGTTTCCACTAGCTTTTGATTAACACATTTTCCCTTATGCTTGTTTGCACCACCTTTATGTGCTTGCTTATATTTTCCTTCACCATTCTTTTCAATTATGATTAATCATTTAATTGCTATTTTCCTATTTTACCTTGTATATCCTTGTGCTTATTTTCTTGTTATTTTAATGTTCATGTTGCCTTGTCACTTTCTATTATATACTTCACATACACTTCTATGTTTAATATGATATTTTTCCTATGATACTCATGTTTTCCACCTTAATATCAAGCATATGCTTGTTAAATCTACCATATTATAGTGTTCATGCATTATCCTTTGACCATTGATTACTTTTCATTATCCAATAATTCCATACCATACTTATTGATCTTTCATATTGAGCTAACATTGTAATATCACACTCTTAGAGTTACCTAAGTTGAGCCTATATTACCACATCATACTTTTAGAGCTATCACACTAGATTGGGTAGCATTATACCATCCACTTATTAGTCATTCTTCCATTGCCAAGTTTAAAATAGGGGGCATCATTTGTTTCCCTTTTACATGTTATTATTTCATTGCCACCTCTTACATTGAGGGCATCATGCTTCCTCCATATCATTTTTTCCTACATAAATATGTTTATTCTTTTACATCATGTGTATCATGCCTTTCCTCATGTCACATTTTCCCCACCTACATCCATGTTGCAACTAGGGATCTATTTCCTATTCTCCACTTGTATGTTTATGCTCTTGGATGCTAATTGGGAGTGCATACACCTATCCTAGTGCCCTATGTACTTATATGGATGTTTATGGCAACTAAGGGCCACACCACTTTCTCCACATGCTAATGTGCATGGTAATCTTCATTCATTAATGTTGTCTCTAGCCCAAGCATGCTTACCATTTTTTATCATTCTATATATCACACTTGTTTATCACATGATGGATCTATTATGATTACTTTGCACGAGTTACATGATTACATTATTATCCATATATTACATCTACATTTAATATATCATTTTCCCTTTTCTTCAATTTCTTCCATCCTATGGATGTAACCAGTTGTGAGGGGGCATATATTGTCACTAACATTCCTATGTTGAGCTTTTAAGTAATGATAGTTGCTACATAAAAATGCATCACCATGTCTAGATGAAGGATTATCAAATAACATGACAATTTTTTACATGGTGTACCACAACACACCATTTCTGATTCTATACAAGAATAACCTTTTAACCCTACTCATTTCCTATTTTCTAATTTCCTAGACAATTAATCAAACTTGTAGTTTGTACCTCATTTTCAATTATGAGATAGGAGCTATTCATGTGTATTTTTCCCCTATTTTGTAAGTTCCAATAGAACATGCATATTGAAGCATGGACTTACATGATGATTTTTAGTAGGGTCCATTACTTTATATGGACTTGAAAATGTTTTTATGTATGAATATTTACTTGCTATGTATGCTTTTGTATGAATATTTATTTTCCATGTGTCCTTTTTAGTGTAACATACTTTGAGATACATGATCATTTTACAATTCACATGCATCTCAAAGTGGGAAAAAATGTAATGGTGAAACTTACATACCCATTTCAATACACATTTAGTGGTGTGCCCATGTTCACTGAATGTCTTAAGTTGATTACATATTAAAAAAAGTGTTCAAAGTTGGGCTTAGTCCCCTAGTCTCCACTTATGCCATTTACACGCATTTCCATATTTTGACCATACCCTCTCCATTTATGAGCATCTTCCCATGTGCCAAATATTTGTTACATCACACATATCTAGTCATTCACTATCCATATAGACATTATTGTTTACCTACCTTGGGTCTATCTCGCAATTGTGGTAACTATCGTATACACACAAATGTTGAGCCAATAAAAAACACATTTATGCAATTTATTACTATGTCCATGTATTTAAAGGCATTCAATCGCATGCATTTCACTTCCACAAGCATCATTTGAATATCATTTGCATTTAAGGAATGCACAATTTAGGAACACTTCAATTGTAGTATTTAAAAAGAATCTAGACTTTCATATTTATTCAAGATCATTTGCATAACTAAATCTTATTATCTTCAATTATTTGCACAACTAAATCTTGTTGTCCTTGATTATTTGTATGATTGTAGACCTCATTTTTCTAGAGGTTGATCTAGGAGAATGTGTCGCCTAACAATTCAAACAATTCTCTTAAGGTATATTCATAAATTTCATTAATATTTAAAACAAAACATAATAGAACAGATCAAATGAACCCAAAAACAAAAACACCCATATTTTACGCCGAAGGCGTATCCTACTATGAAGTGAGCGAAACTATTTTTTACGCCCTACGGTTGAGATCATCCTGGAGACTATTGTAATGATCGCAGCCGTTGAGCCAGTCCGCCACTTCTCGACTGTTTTTCACCGTTTCCCGACTGTTTTTCGCCACCGTGTTTTTTGTTTTCCCGCCGTGCTTTTCAGTCGCCGTGCCTTTCTGCTTTCCCCGCCGCTAACAGTCCGCTCCTTGCACGGGGAAAATAAAGTTTCGACGAGGGTTTTAGAGTAGGAAACGATTCACAACCGTCCATCATTTTGACCAGCGACGGTTGGAAAGCACGCAGAGACCCGGCAAGGTGCTTCAAGAAATCTTAGCCGTTCATCGTTTTTCGCCAAAAATTCGATTGTTTTTAACTGCCTTTCACTGCTTTCCACGGCTATTGGTTTCCGCTCCTCCAAACTCTTCTCGTTGGTATTGACCTGGCTCCTCCAATTTGGCGAGCTGCACCGTTTCGGAGAGGGTTTTCGAGTATGTTTTATTAAAATGAAAATTACGGCCAAGCTCAGCACATTTAGTTTTAACATAATGGCATCCTTTACCCTACGTAGTTAAGTATATATTAGCATAAATATATAATATATTAATTATATTTCTTATTAAATAAGAATATAAGAAGAATATAATAATTATTAATTAATAATTATAAAACATTTATTTAAATATTGAATAGTTTTGTTAAAAAATATAATAAATAATATAATTATATATTTATAATCATTTTTTTATTATATAAAATTTAAAATTTATATTATATTGACTCTTCCAATTTGGAAGTTGCAGCTTGAAAATAAGGTTTTGGGAGGATTTTAGAGTATGTTTCTTAAAATGAAAATTACTGCCAAGATCCCAATAATGAACACATTTAGGTTTTAACAAAAACTATTAAATATGTAAATAAATGTTTTATAATTATTAATTAATAAATATTGTATTTTTATTATATTCTTATTTAATACAAAATATAAATAATATATTATATATTTTATATAATACAAATTAAATTATATATAATATAATTATATTTATTATTATATATAATAGTATATATAGATTATATTATTACTATATATTATATTTTATAATACAAAATATTAAATATAAATATGAATTTATTATAATTAATAATTACTATATTTCTATATTAATCAAATAAAATTAATTTATAAAAAATCTCTTGATCTTTGGATAGATTAGGAAAGAAAAAACTAGGGGAGAGGGACCTATAATGGAGCAGGGTCCAATACTGGGGATAGAAGTAG
Source organism: Sequoia sempervirens (assembly GCA_007258455.2). Classification (NCBI taxonomy): domain Eukaryota; kingdom Viridiplantae; phylum Streptophyta; class Pinopsida; order Cupressales; family Cupressaceae; genus Sequoia; species Sequoia sempervirens. The sequence goes on from VDFB02083462.1 coordinate 74,040, forward strand.
TCCTCAATGGGTCTTATAGTGGAGCACATTAATATCCAATTGTAAAACACTTTTTATCTATTAAGTTCACAAACTGACAAATCATTTGATGCCACATCAGTGCACGAATAAACATAACTTAGTGCACCATTGTCGGTCTCACTTTTTTTTTTGGCCTTTTTGGATACCTCAACAAAAAGCATGCTGATGTGGCACCATATTTGATGATGTGGCCCTAATACGAAATAGCATGCTGATGTGGCACCATATTTGATGATGTGGCCCTAATACAAAATATAGAAGCACGAAAGTTGCCAAATAGACTGTTGTACAAAATTGGGAGTGATTTGAAATTTCCACATAGGATTTTGAGAAATGCAAAGTTAGGGCGCTCCACTATAGGCCCCTCTCCCCTATATGTACTACATAAAATAAAATAAAAATATAAAATAAACTTTAATAATAATAATAATAATAAATATTGATAATATTTTTAAAATGACCTACCAATTGACCTCATGTATTACACCTCTTATTTATATTTCTTATTAAATAAGAATATAATGAGAATATAATAATTAATAATTAATAATTATAAAACATTTATTTATATATTGAATAGTTTTGTTAAAAAATATAATAAATAATATAATTATATATTTATAATCATTTTTTTATTATATAAAATTTAAAATTTACATTATATTGACTCTTCCAATTTGGAAGTTGCAACTTGAAAATAAGGTTTTGGGAGGATTTTAGAGTATGTTTCTTAAAATGAAAATTACTGCCAAGATCCCAATAATGAACACATTTAGGTTTTAACAAAAACTATTAAATATGTAAATAAATGTTTTATAATTATTAATTAATAAATATTGTATTTTTATTATATTCTTATTTAATACAAAATATAAATAATATATTACATATTTTATATAATACAAATTAAATTATATATAATATAATTATATTTATTATTATATATAATAGTATATATAGATTATATTATTACTATATATTATATTTTATAATACAAAATATTAAATATAAATATGAATTTATTATAATTAATAATTACTATATTTCTATATTAATTAAATAAAATTAATTTATAAAAAATCTCTTGATCTTTGGATAGATTAGGAAAGAAAAAACTAGGGGAGAGGGGCCTATAATGGAGCAGGGTCTAATACTGGGGATAGAAGTAGTCCTCAATGGGTCTTATAGTGGAGCACATTAATATCCAATTGTAAAACACTTTTTATCTATTAAGTTCACAAACTGACAAATCATTTGATGCCACATTAGTGCACGAATAAAACATGGCTTAGTGCACCATTGTCGGTCTCACTTTTTTTTTTGGCCTTTTCGGATACCTCAACAAAAAGCATGCTGATGTGGCACCATGTTTGATGATGTGGCCCTAATACGAAATATAGAAGCACGAAAGTTGCCAAATAGACTGTTGTACAAAATTGGGAGTGATTTGAAATTTCCACATAAGATTTTGAGAAATGCAAAGTTAGGGCGCTCCACTATAGGCCCCTCTCCCCTATATGTACTACATAAAATAAAATAAAAATATAAAATAAACTTTAATAATAATAATAATAATAAATATTGATAATATTTTTAAAATGACCTACCAATTGACCTCATGTATTACACAAATATATGCCAAAAAAAATAATCATATTTTTCCCTAATTTACCTTACACACCTCTTCGGTGTACCCATTGCAAAGCAGAATTCAAGTGCAAAAGGCGGTGGGGTGCTCCATTCAATACGGGTGGGAGATTCGGGTGCGCAACGGAGGACACAGCTACGAGGGCATCTACAGCTTGGGTAGAAGCAGGGGTCACGCTGGGTAAAGTGTACGCTGCCATAGCTGAAAAGACTGGAAGCCTAGGTTTCCCTGCTTAATTATCAAATCGACGGCTCAATTACGTCAAAAAGAGATGGGAGACGATCAAATTAATCTGGGTCATTTGTTTTCGTTGCTGTCAAAATTTACTTATATTGGCGTACAATAAATGGAAAGCGAATGCACTGGAAGGAGTCGTATATAGTAAAAAATGTGGCCTCATTCATGTTGAGTGGTTAACCATTAAATAATCCACGATGGATTTTAAGCGGCACTTCAACAAAATTAAACAAGGATTCATAATAGAGAATAATACTTAGTAATAGCAAGCGTATCCAATCTTAGAGAGACAAAGCACAAACCCTTATGAAATATTCCTCCATAGCTCCTCAACCATAACCAAACCATTGAATAATTTGAATCCATCTTGATTGTTCATGTCAAAGGCAAGAAAAGTGTTAAACAAATATCCAAACCATTTGAGATTTTTGCTTATAACCTTCAATGTAGGAGCAAGTGGAGATTGGCAAAGCAAGAATTGGATAGATTGTTGATACACAATTTTGTATCCAAAATTTAAAAAATACAAATTAAAAAAAGTTGCATTTCAAAATAATAATGCAACAAGAGCTCAAGGTTTGCAATGACCACTTGTCGCATATAGCAATTAATTATCAAATTATATTTTCCAAATTTACTAAGATTGATCCATTTCAAACAATATAACTATTCCAACCAAAAATTCGGCGTACCCAATTGCACACAAAAAGTGCAATAGCTAGTATAAGATAAGATTCATAACTACTAAAATATATCTATAATATATAAATTCATACCCAAAAAAACTATAAAGAATCTAAAGTAAATATGAAATGTATCTATCAATATTAAAACCATATATCTACGCACACAACTATAAATATAATCATCTAGATAAATGAAGATAGTAGATTTAAAATACTGATGATATTTTTCTGGTTGCAAATAGATGAAGATATGACTTTTTTTAAAGAATGGTGATATTATTGGGCCCATCGTCTTCTTCGTCGGATCTTTCAATATTAAAATGGTCAGGAATGCCGTACGCAGTTTTTCATGAAATCAATTATTGTTATTGTTATTAAAATATGAGTGTGGCTGCAATGGACAAAAATATAAAGATAAGAGATAACGACGTGGAATGAGAATGATATTGATAGTGATAGTGATACTCATAGAAAATTGTGGATCTATAAAGTTGAAGTTGATAAATCATATTATTATATTTTGTTTTTAACTATTATTATTTTATATAATTGATTTTGATTTTTTTTAAATTACTTGTTGTTCTCATTGAAATTTAAGAATGTGAAATTGGTAAAATTATTTTTCATATCTATTTATATTCAAATTTAAATATTGTTATAAATTATTTCAAATTGCATGTTAAGATGGTTTATTTCAGAATTATTCGTAATTCATTTTTATTTAAAGGAAGCACACTTACAATTTAATGATTTAAAAAAAATATATTTGTTATTCTAATTGAAATTTAAGAACGTGTAATTGATTAAAATTATTTTTGCATATATATTTATTTTCAAATTTTAAATATTGTTATGTATTACTAAATTATAAATTATTTCAAATTTCATGTTAAGATGGTTTATTTAAAGATTATTCGCGATTCATTTTTATTTAAAGGAAACACCCTTACAATTTAATTTGTAAAAGTAATAAAAATCATTTGAAAAAATATTGTTACATCAACATTACATCATCAATGCAAAAGCATGGTTGTTTAATGTCCTTGATCTTGTTTCATCTTCATTGAATTGGTCCAACTATGGGTCTAACTAGGAATAATGTGATTGATCTATAGAGTAGGGTGAAAATTCCACATGCTTAATCATCAATAAATGGGTGATGATGCAAAACCTCTTTAATAGACCTTAACAACCACTTTCACCAATGTAATGGTTGACAACAATTAAAAGACATGCAACAAGGCATCACATAGATCTTGCAACTATGGATATAGAAAATAAATACCTAAACATAATCAAATGGAAACAACTCCTAAATTGAACTAGAGAAAACCTAATTTGGGTGAAAAGCTCCAACCTAAGGAGTAACTACTCGTTATTTTATTATGCAAAAAGAAAGTATAAATTATTAAAAATTTAGTTCAACCTCAACAAACTCTTAAACAAACTTTAGATCTTTGTACACAATCACGTAGTCCCCTACCACATAGAGACTTGCATACACTTTACTAGTCTCACAACCATCCTGGCTTTACACACCACCAACATGAGTGCAACTGTAACATGCCCATTGTTCTACCCAATAATTTTACTATGCTTTTAACCTCAAGTAAATAAATTATGATGCCAACACTTGGCAATAAAAATTTCTTTTCATATATAAGAATAATATGCACATTTCTAATAAACATCATTTCAAACTTTCCCATTGCATTATAATAAAATATTTCAACTTTCCAAAGTATTGATTGCATATTACATAATTTCATGATTACATTTCCTCTTTTGCAATCTTCCATGGAAATGGATACATAAATACTTACATAGCTTCCATGAGCTCATTGACACTAGGTATATGAATGGTCCAGGTAGTCCCCCTTCCAAATCTTGGTCACCTACTGATGAGGAGAAGCATCACTCAAGCACTTTTTTGCCAAACTTTGACTAATTGTGATCCCCCACACACCTACCAAACTGATAGATGGACCTACCCTTTGATAAAGAGATTGGTTTGGTAACCTCATAATATAAATTGACTTTTCCTGATCTTGGTGTTGTGTCCTACATATCTAGATATGTCACACAATAGCTACAAACTACACATATGACATTCCCAGACTAGTATGTAAACCTGGATCACAGTGACTGACAGTGTAAACAGTGGCAACTTACACTACTTTGGCTAAAGTATTCATCACCTAGTACTTTGAGTGGACGTCATATAATTCACCCACCTTCATAGCTCGATTTGTATTGGCCATTCATAACCTATGCATAGGTTATCCCCTTCATTGGATTATACTAACCTCAGGAATAACCTATTTCCCTCTTATATTTACTATGACACTTCTACTTAAATAATTCAAAGTAATTCTTACTTACCAATTAACCATACAAAATAAGATAACGTCACATCATTAAACGACTCTAGTATGAAGGTACAATCCCAACTATAAAAGTCTCCAATCAAGGGTTTATCTCAACATTAAATGACTCCCTTCACAAGTATAAACTTATCATTAAATGACCTCAATTCATAAGTATAACCTTCAACGATAAATGACTTTAATCAAAGTATAATGTCATCAATAAATGACCTCAATCAAAAGAATAATCATATCAATAAAGGACTCACTCAAAAGTATGGTATCAACAATAAATCAACTCCAATTGAAAGTATAATCAACAATCAAATGATCAATTAGATCATATAGGTTAATCCCGACTTATTTTCTTCAATCAATAATCACATAGACAACCCTACAAAATAGGTTATTCCTAACCTAGGGTTTCCAACAAAAAGTAGTGTAACATTCAAGTGACTATCATAAAAGCTTATCTTTCAATAAATCACAAATATTCTCATGTTTACTACATTTGTATGAAATATGGAGAACAATTACCTGAGAAGGGTTTGTGCTTTTGCACCTACAAGTTCTCTACTCACCATGACTTTGGGTTGCCGGTATGTGAGTCCCCTTCTGGAATTCCATGAATAGAATCTAATTCAAAATAAGATAACAACATAACCATAAAATACTACTCTCATCCCTATCGTTGAATATTGTTATAACCTCTAAGTTTATACCCTAATACTAGGGTTAAGACTCTCTTCCTATTTCAATGAGACATGAGTATTTAATCAAGTAACGATTATCATTCAAGGTTTGCATAACATCGTAATGATGACATTCTCACTAAGTACAACAAGAAATATTTCATTAAGTATATAAGAATAAAATATTTCAATGTGAAATAGCCCTACGATATAGCGGGGAGAATTTTTTATTTTTATTTTTAATTTTCTCCCCATTATACTGTGGGGCTATTTCACATGCATTGCGGGCTGGCGGTAAATCCCCACACCACCACTGCGCTCCTCCATCATCGCTACGGGCTGGCGGTAAATAATAGTATTAAACTACTATTATATGTTATTGTATTTAAATATATTTATAGTAGTAAATAAACAATAACCCATATATTTTTATATTTGATTTTTGTATTATATATAATATTAGTAAATAATATAACCTATATATATTTATAAATATAATTACTATTATAATATATAAGAATACAATAGAATCAAAATAATATTAGTTACTACTATTATAATATTAAATAATATAATACAAAATATTAAATATAAGTATGAAATTATTATAATTAATAATTAATGTATTTCTATATAGATCAAATTAAATTAATTTATAAAAAAACTCATATTTTAATTGATCAAAAAATTATAGAATGCGATATTCGTGCCAATACACTCCCGCCAATCATTTCCCCAAATATTTTTTAAAATTTTATCTAATTTGTACTCCTGTGACTAACTGTTTAGTCATATGACTAACTGTTTAGTCATATGACTAACTGTTTAGTCATATGACTAACTGTTTAGTCATATGACTAACTGTTTAGTCATATGACTAACTGTTTAGTCATATGACTAACTGTTTAGTCATATGACTAACTGTTTAGTCATTTTTATTTGTGTGACTAAATAATTTTTTACCCGACAACCAAATTAATCATTTATTTACTCATTTATAGTTGTGTTGCAAAAAATTAGTAGAATTTAGTCATTTTTAGTTGTTGTGACTAAAAGTTTTAGTCACCTAGTCATTTATTTGCCAAATTCTACTAGAGGTAGTAGTTAAAGGTGAAAAGGTAGGCACATTGTATTTGTGTACTAGTAATACTTATTCTACCTTAGTTGCTACTGAGACAGTTATAGCACTTGCTAAAGGAACATAAATAGAATTGTGGCACCATAGACTTGGGAACATGAGTGAGAAAGGGATGAAGTCCTTCACTCCAAAAAGTTGCTACCAGGTTTGAAGCAGATTGACTTGGAGTTCTACGAAAATTATGTTTATGGAAAACAAAAAAGAGTTTGATTTCTCAAAGTTGGGAAAGAGAAGAAGAGTGAGAAATTAGAGCTTGTGCATTCAGATGTATGGGGACCAAATCAGGAATCTTCTCTTGGTGGCTCTTGCTATTATGTTACTTTTATTGATGATGCAACTAGGAAAACATGGGTGTATTTTCTAAAGAAAAAATCAGAAGTATTTGAAACTTTTAAAAAGTGGAAAGCTTTGGTTGAGAATGAGACAGGAAAAAGGTTGAAGTGTCTCAAATTTGATAATGGAGGCGAGTATTGCAGCAAAGAATTTAAAAATTACTGTTCATATAATAGAATTCGTAGGTAGAAAACAATTCCTAGAACCCCACAAGAAAATGGTGTGTTTGAAAGGATGAATATGAACATTATGGAGTGTGCAAGGAGCATGAGATTGCATGCTAGACTACCCTTACACTTTTGGGAAAATATTGTACATAATGTTGTTTATTTAATAAACATGGTACCTTCAACTCTTTTGGATGGTGGCATTCCAGAGGAGGCATGGACGGGTAAAAAAGTAAACTATTCATTTCTAAAAACCTTTGCAACATGAAGCTTTTATCCATGTTGATGTTGAAAATAGAACCAAGCTTGAGGCTAAGTCTAAAAAATGTACCTTCATTGGATATGGAGTAGATGAATTTGGTTATTAGTTATGGGTTATGAAAATCATAAAATCATTAGGAGCAAAGATGTTATATTCAATGAGAAGGACATGTATAAGGATCAGTAGTAGGAAAAGAAGCATGAACATGCCAAAAAGGAATATGCGGTGCTGGATGAGATTCCAAAAAATAAAATGCCAATGGTAGCTGATACTCATAACAACAAGTTATCCCACAGACTCCTACAAATGTTAGAGATTCTACAAGGATAACTAGACCTCCAGAAAGATTTTCTCCATCATTATATTCTATATTATTAACTAATTCTGGTGAACCTGAAGGTTATGAAGAAGCAATGCAGGTAGATACCAAAAAGCAATGGGAGCTAGGAATGAAAGAGGAAATGGATTCCTTGTTGCAAAATCGGACTTGAGACTTAGTCCAATTGCCTATAGGTAAAAGAGCATTGCCAAATAAATGGGTTTACAAGTTGAAGGAAGAAGATGGAGGCAAGAAGATATAAGGATAGACTCGTGGTAAAAGGTTTTGCACAGAAAAAAGGTATAGATTTTGATGAAATGTTTTCTCCAGTTGTAAAGATGACTTATATTAGAACTATTCTAAGTCTTATGGCTACGAAAGACTTGCATCTTAAACGGGTAGATGTGAAAACATCGTTGCTCCATGGGGATTTGGAAGAGGAAATATGCATGCAACAACCACAGGGATATGAGGTCAAGGGTAAGGAGGAATTTGTGTGCAGGTTAAAGAAGATTTTGTATGGCCTGAAGCAAGCACCTTGGCAAGGGTATTTGGAATTTGATAGTTTTATGGCTAAACAAGGTTACAAAAGATGTCATTCTAATTATTGTGTTTATTTTAAGAAATTGGGTAATGGCAGTTATATATCTTGTTGCTTTATGTTGATGACATGCTTGTTGTTGGGTCTAACATGCACCATATTAATGAACTTAAGCAGAAATTAACAAATTCATTTGCTAGGAAGGATTTGGGTGCAGCAAAACAAATCCTTAGTATGAGGATCACACAAGACAAGACAAAAAGAAAATTATTTTTGTCTCAAAGTGAGTATGTAGAGAAGGTGTTGAAAAGGTTTAACATGCAAAATGCAAAAGCAGTTAGTACACCTTTGCCAAGTCATTTTAAGTTGACTAAGGAGATGTGTCCAAAGACACAGGAGGAGGAAGACAAAATGTCTAAGATACCATATGCATCGACTATTGGTAGCTTGATGTATGCAATGGTATGCATAAGGCCAGATATTACACATGTAGTGGGAGTTATGAGCAGGTCTATGAGCAACTCAGGAATGGAACATTGGAATGTGGTAAAATGGATTCTCTTATATTTGTGAGGTACTACTTCAAAGAAACTATGTTTTGGAGGAAAAAATTCTACTCTAAAAGGATATGTTGATTATGAGATCTAGCGAGTGATATTGATAGCAGGAGGAGTAATGCAATTTATATTTTTACTGTAGGAGTTATTGTAGTCAATTGGATTTCAAGACTGCAAAAGGTTGTTGTGCTTTCAACTACTAAAGCTGAGTATGTTGCTGCTACGAAAGCTAGCAAGGAGGTGATTTGGTTACAACATTTTCTAGAGGAATTGGGACAATGACAAGAAGATAGCCCTTTGTACATTGATAGCCAGAGTGACATTCATCTTGCTAAGAATTCAGCTTTGCATTAAAAAACAAAGCACATATAGCTCAAATACCACTTCATCTGGTCAATTTTGGAGGATGGACAGTTGAAGCTAGAGAAAATTCACACAAGCAAGAATCATGTAGATATGTTCACAAAAGTAGCTACACAGGAGAAACTGATTTCCTCATTAGTTTATGTTGGCCTTCATGACTGATAATGGTGGATATAAGAAACTAGCTAGACCTTTTATCCAATGGGAGTTGCAAGTGTAGCAGTGTCGTCCAGGATCAATTTCCAAATGGGAAATTGTTTGGTGTGGAGCCTGATCAGTCTCCAAGTGGAAGATTATTGGTATGTGGTGACTAATCATGCAAATATTGTACACTCATAATAAGATATGAGGTTCGGGACATTGCCCCAAAAAAAAAATCCGTTGACACGTCAAGGATTTTTCCTTTCCCCACTAGCATGCCAAGGTTTTTCTGTTAACACGTCAAATGAAAAATGACCTTGTAAAACCCTAATTCTAGAAGGTTCCAAAAAGATTGTTATAAGCGGCTAGGATGTATGTTGTGACATGGTTTTTGCGAGATTGTAATATGTTTTGCACTGGATAATAAAATTATTGGGTGGTTGAGTTTTTGTGGATGTAGCCCATATTGGGTGAACCGCGTTAAATTTTGTGTTGATCTCTTTTGTGTTATTCTTCATTGTTATTTCTAGGTTATTTAATCTCCATATAATTTTTAATGTTTATTGCTCTAATTTGCTTGAATCCTAACAGATTGAAGCCAGGGTGGTAGTCGCGCTCTAGCCCGTGTGTTTATTTAATCTATTATTTCCTTGATATGCTCTCTATGGTAGTAATCACAATGCAAGGTGATATTCATTTGTTTCATTTTTGAACGATAACCCTATCTGAGGCTTCTATGTCAATTCAATTATGGAGGCCGAATGTGATGCAAGATAGGGTGATATTAGGCTCCAACAATCAATTTCAAAATGGTTAGAAAGGTCACAAACAACTTCTAGGGTAACTTCCTTTGCTAACCCACCTATTGGCTTGTAGCCATGGAGACACACTTATTCAACTATATCTCCACCTTATGATATTTTCAACTCTTGAGTAACTTGCTTTTAGGGACCCTTTATGCTGCTATACAACATATCAAACCCTTGCTTGGGGTTGTTTTGTATCAACACAATACAATCTGATCAACAACGCTACTTTTAGGCATAATTAGGCATCTTTTCCAAAGGAGGTCAATGATATTCTTCTCAACCAACTTGAAAACATTCAAAAACATGAACAACCAGTCATCAAAATTCTAATTGCAACATTGGATTTCACAATCTTCATCAATTTCTTGCTGCCCAATACAAAAACCAGTATTTTCATGTCTTGACATTCAACTTGTCAAGCTTATGCATGTTAATCCTTCAACCATGATACCACCCTGCCTAACAACCATGAAAAACTTAAACCTAACTCCTAACAAGCCCATTCCACCAATTTATTGAACTACTCTATGGTGGAATGGCCTTTACAACTCCATTTTTTGTCAAAACCCTAAGAAACCCTAGATATCAAGCAAATTACATAAAACTTGTCTTTTATCCTTTAAAACTGAATCAAAACTCCTCAAATTAGATTCAAAAGAAAGCTAGCATGATTCCCTAACATATTATGAAGGTCTCACATTGAATACAGACTGTATGGGATCATACAGATTCTAGTTTCACAAGAAAATGCTGAAAAAAACACCAAAAATAGAGTATTATTGTATTGAAGGTTCCAAATCTCATCCAACCAACCTACCTCGAATGTTTTAGAGGCCTTATATCCTATTTATCAAGGCATACCAATGGTTCACAACATAAATTTGAAGTTTTGACCGTTCACATTCTAACTACCATTCAAAATTTGACAAAAGTGCACTAAACAACATTAACCAAATGTAAAGTTGTGAACAATACTCGACCCCACACACCTAAGACCTCCTAGTTACACTAATTAAATCCAATTTTTGGTTGCATGACCTTATTACATCATGAAAAATGACACATTATTCAAACCTAGACTCCCCTAACAACTAAAAACCAAAATTTGCCATTGGTGCTCTTGCACCATACAACCAAGGAGGAAAAATTTCACCCTCTGGATGAAATAAGGTCTTTTGACTGATGTGCCATGCTGCTTTATGTCTTCTTCAGACATCCAAGTTGCATCTTCTTCAGGTAATCCAAGCCATTTGACCAAGTGTTTTGTATATACCTTCCTCCTTGTTCTCTTCACCTCCCTTGAATCCAAGATAGCTTCAAGTTGCATAGGTTGAGTAGGTGGAAGATCCTTGATCCACTCTCTCTCAGCATTCTCAGGTTCACCTACTTCTTCTCCTACAAAAATAGATCTCTTGAAAGGATATAAGTCAGTTACATTAAAAATTGGTGAGATGGCAACTCCTTGTGGGAGTTCAATCTCATAAGCATTGTTCCCATATTTGTGGACCACCTTGCAGGGTCCTATTTTCTTCATCATCAACTTTGTATACTTTCCCTTCTAGGCAGTCTCTCCTTTCTCAGATGTGCCCATACTAAATCACCCACTTTAAATTCTACATCCTTTCTCTTCAAATCTGCTTTCTTTTTATATTTGTCTACATTCTTCTCAAGTGTCTCCTTAACCTGCTTGTGTATATCATGCATAGCAACTGAAAAATCCTCTCCTCGAGCACTCCTCTTTTTCACCCTACTCAAGTGTCTTAACTCACAAACACCCCTTAGATGCATCCCATAGACAACTTCAAATGGACTCCTACCAATACTCTAGTTCATTGAGTCATTGTATGCATACTATGTTTGTGGAAAGATTAAGTCCCATGACTAATTGTGCTCCTTGGTCAGACATCTCAATAGATTTCCCAAAGACGTATTAACAACCTCAGTCTGCCCATCTATCTAAGGATGATAGGCAGAACTGAAGGTTAAATTAGTCCCCAACTTCCTCCATAATGTTCTCCAAAAATGTCCAATGAACCTTGAATCTCTATCAGACACTATTAACAGTGGCAGTCCATGAATTTTTACTATCTCCTTAAAGAACAAACTTGCAATATGAGAAGCATCATTAGTTGACTTACATGCAATGAAGTGTGCCATTTTACTAAACCTATCTACCACAACATATACACTGTCATACCCCCTTGAGGTTCTTGGTAGACCCAAGACAAAGTCTGTACTTATTGCTTCCCATGGTCTACTTGGTATGGGCAAAGGTTGATACAAACCAACTTTTGAGCTTGTCCCTTTAGCTCTTTGACATATGACACATCCTTGAACATACTTTTTCACATCCAAATGCATCTCGGGCCAATAATAAAATCTTCTAACCTAATCCAAGGTTTTATCATAACCAAAATGCCCTCCTAGGCTCCCACTATGTTTCTCTCTAACCAAATTATCCCTCATGGAACACTTTGGTATACACAATTGATCCCCCTTAAAGAGTAGCCCATCTTGCAACACATAATCCTCATATTCTTTATGAAATGACCCATGTGACTGTTCACAAACAGAAAATGCATCATGAAAGTCTTCGTCATCTTGATACATACCTTTTAGTGAGTCTACACCCACACTTTGGAGTTGCACCTCTTGCACTAGCACTGCCCTCCTACTTAGAGCATCTACCACTTTGTTGGCTTGTCCCTTCTTGTGTTTTATGGAGAGTGTGTAAGCCTGCAAGTACTCAACCCATTTCATGTGTCTATGGCTTAATTTTTCCTGACTATTCAAAAAACTCAGAGCATGGCTGTTTGTGAACACCACAAACTCCTTAGGTAGCAGATAGTGCCTCCATTTTTTGAGTGCTTGCAACATGGCATACAATTCTAAATCATAGGATGAATATTTTCTCTTAGCGTCATTCAAATTTTCACTAAAAAATGCAATAGGCTTCCCTTCCTAACTTAACACTGCCCCTATGTCCAAATTACTAGCATCACATTCTATTGTAAATACCTTATCAAAATCAAGAAGAGTAAGAATGGGTTGTTGTGCTACCTTTGTTTTGAGGTACTCAAAGCTTTGATCAACCTCCTTTGTCCACTGAAATTTTCCTTTCCTTTCCCCTTTAATGGTATCTATCATAGGTGCAACAATGTGACTGAAACCCCTTATAAACTTCTGGTAGAAGCTTGCTAGCCCATGGAAGCTTCTGACTTCCCCAACTGTTCTAGGTGTAGGCCAATTGAGAATGGTCTCAACTTTCTTTGGATCCATCTTCATGTTCCCTCCTGAGATCACAAAACCAAAATACACAAGTTCTTTCTTCATCCACTCACATTGCTTGAGATTAATCATCAGTTTTTCTTCATGCAGCTTTCCCAAAACTTTGTCCAAGTGGTTCAAGTGGTCTTCTCTTGTCTTGTTGAATACCAAGATGTCATCTAAATACACCACTACAAACTTGTTGATGAAATCCTTTAGAACCTCATTCATGACTCTCATGAATGTACTAGGAGCATTAGATAGCCCAAAGGGCATCACCAACCATTCATAAAGGTCCTCATTAGTCTTGAAAGTTGTCTTCCACTCATCACCCTCTCTGATTCTTATTTGGTGATAGCCACTTTTCAAGTCTACTTTGGAAAAGTAATTTTCCCCTGCCAAACTATCCATGAGGTCTTCCATCCGAGGTATAGGAAATCTATATCTAATGGTTATCTTGTTGATAGCTCTTGAGTCAGTGAAAAGTCTCCATTCTCCATCTTTTTTAGGTGCCAAGACAGTTGGCACAACACGTGGACTGAGGCTCTTTCTCATCAAACCTTTATCTAGTAGTTCTTGCACCTGATTTTTGATCTCCTCATTTTGTTGAGGTGTCATTTTATATGTTGCTTTATTTGGAATACTTGCACCAGGGATCAAGTTAATATGGTAGCTTACATCATGGATTTGAGGCAATGAACTTGGTAGATCTTTCACCACAATGTTTTCATATCTGTCAAGCAAGGTTTGCACTTCACTTGGGACTTCTTCTTCTCTATCATCTGCTGCTACATCTAAGATAGGTTTCCCTACAATGGAAAAACCAACCTCTTCCTTCTCCAAGTCTTTTACGAACACCTTCTCCTTCACAACCATCACACTAGGACCTTCATCAATTGTCCTATCATCTTCTTGCAAAGGTTCTAAAGTGATTATTTTGCCATCTTTTTAAATCCGATATTCATTCTTAAAACCATCATGATGTGCCTTTTGGTTATATTGCCAAGGCCTACCAAGAAGTAGGTGGCACACATCCATAGGCACAATGTCACAGAGAACTTTATCTTTGTAAGGACCTATTGAGAAATCCACCCAAGTTTGCTCATTCACAAGAACTTGTTGCCCCTTGTTAAGCCATGAAATCTTATATGGATTAGGATGAGGCATCTTTTTCATCTTAATTTTCTCTACCATTTCCAAAGATACAATATTGTCTATAGAACTAGAGTCAATAATGACTTTACATACCTTCCCTTGATTCTTTCATGTTGTTCTAAACAGTTCCTTCCTTTGAGGGGGTTCCTTTGTAGTTGGTACTTTGATTAGTGTCCTAATCATCGAGGCATCTCCTACCTTTGGTTTTGCATGGAGAGATTATGAGCCTACACATGAGCCCACACTTTCTTCTTTTTCCTCTTCATGCACAAGTTGAGTTCTTTTGTCTCCATCTTAAGAGCTTGTACCATGTTTGTCCGAGCACTTCCAAGCAAGATGTCCATACTAATTGTAGTTACAAAACCTTCCTGAGAAGGCATTAGAACCATTTCCTAATCCACTAAATTTTCCTCTTGCTCCTAGTCTCCTACCTCTGAAAGTTGCTCTAGTTTCTCCACTTGATTCTTGAGAATTAATTTGTTCATTTGGTCCTCTTTGAGAACCCCTTCCTCCAGGGTTACCTCTACCCCTGAAACTCTTACCTCTGCCCCTAGATTGATTTTCCAACCTTTTCCTTATCTTCTCTTCAGTCTTTGTAGCCATTTGAAAACACTCCTCTACTGTCCTAGGAGTGGTTAAACTGATTTCATCTTGAATTGCAGACCTTAATCCGTTCAAATATCTGGCCACTTTCTCATTCTCCATATGCCCTGACCTTATGGTCAATTTATGAAATTCCTCAATGTAAGCAACCACATCCATCTCTTTTTGTTTTAAACTTTGCAATCTCCTATAAATTTTAATCTCATAATTAGCAGGCAAAAATTGACTCTTTACCTTTTGCACCATCAAGTCCCATGAGTTGATCTTGGGCTTGTTCTTCTTTATCCTCTCTTCTTAGATGTAATTCCACCAAGTTAATGTTGGTCCCTTCAATTTTTTCTTAGAAAACTTAACCTTCTTGTCTTCAGGCACCTCCTTGTACTCAAAATAATTATCTAGAGCATCAATCCACTCAATGACCTCTTCTCCATCCATTTTTCCCCCATATATTGGAATCTCTATCTTCACATCCTGAGCCTCACCTCTTGCAGCCTTGAGCACTTGCAAAAACTTCTTTTCTTCAGTTCCCAACTCCTCTTGGGATTCTACTGGAGGGTTTTCTCCTTCACCCTCTACCTCATCTTCAAGGTCACTAACCTCAACCAGACCCTTATCTATCTTTGATTTCTTCTCTAGTGCTTCCATCCTAGCCAACATGACTTCTTGGCTCTCTCTCAGGGCTCTAATCTCCCTGGCAACTGTTGTGCTACCCATCTTTGGAGGCATTTGAATGATTCTTTACAACTTTGTTCTTGAAACTCAAAAATTCCTTCACCAATGGATCTTGAGCCTAAGCTCTGATACCACTTGATGCAAGACAGGGTGATATTAGGCTCCAATAATCAATTTACAAAAGGTTAGAAAGGTTACAAACAACTTCTAAGGTAACTTCCTTTGTTAACCCACCTATTGGCTTATAGCCATGGAGACACACTTATTCAAATATATCTCCACCTTATGATCTTTTCAACTCTTGAGGAACTCACTTTCAGGGACCCTTTATGCTGATATACAACATATCAAACCCTTGCTTGGGGTTGTTTTGGATCAACACAACACAATCTGATCAACAATGTTGCTTTTAGGCCTAATTAGGCCTCTTTTCCAAAGGAGGTCAATGATATTATTCTCAACCAAATTGAAAACTTTCACAAACATGACCAACCAGTCACCAAACTTCTAATTCCACCATTTGATTTCACAATCTTCATCAATTTCTTGTTGCCCAATACAAAAACCAGTATTTTCATGTCTTGACATTCAAACTGTCAAGCTTATGCACTTGCTAATCCTTCAACCATGATACCACCCTGCCTATCAACTATGAAAAACCTAAACCTAACTCCTAACAGGCCCATTCCACCAATTGATTGAACTACTCTACAGTGGAATGGCCTTTACAACTCCATTTTCTATCAAAACCCTAAGAAACCCTAGATATCAAGCAACTTATAGAAAACTTCTTTTCTCCTTTAAAACTGAATGAAAACTCCTCAAATTAGATTCAAAATAAAGTTGTACAGGATATGAAGGTCTCACATTGAATGCAAACTGTACAAGATTGTACATATTCGAGTTCACAAATGTAGAAAAAAAAAACCAAAAACAGAGTATTATTGTATTGAAGTTTCCAAATCTCATCCAACCAACCTGCCTCGAATGTTTTAGAGGCCTTATATCTTGTTTCTCAAGGCATACCAACAGTTCACAACATAAATTCGAAGTTGTGACCGTTCACATTCTAACCACCATTCAAAATTTGACAAAAGTGCACTAAACAACATTAACCAAATGTAAAGTTATGAACAATACTCAACCCCACACACCTAAGACCTCCTAGTTACACTAATTACATCAAATTTTTGGTCACATGACCTTATTACATCACGAAAAATGACACATTATTCAAACCTAGACTCCCCTAACAACTAAAAACCAAAATTTTCCATTGGTGCTCCTGCACCAAAATAATAAGAATCATTCGAGTCATGGCTCAGATCAGAATGATTCCTATCATTCTATCTATTTTGAGTATGTCTATGGGTGATACTGTCACCAATAATGGAGTAAATAAAGAATGATGCTTATCGCTATGTATAAAATTTTGTGTAGAATGATTTCCATCAATTAGGTGGAACACTTGATACCATTGTGATCATCGAATATGTATATGTATTATCTTTGGAAAATGATTTTTTGTCATCTTGTCATGTTCCTAAAGTTGTTTGATAAGATATTGGAATATAATATTTGTCTATTTTATTGTGGGATTTCACTAAAATAGTGCATGCAAACCCATAATATGTTGTTGCCAATATATTTAGGCCTTAACAGGCCAAGGGAAAATAAATCCCTTGTAGCACTTTAAATGAACTTCTTTATCTATCGACGGGTATGTATGTATGTATATATATATGTATACATACTTGGATGATCATGCATTGAGCCATCACAAATTCGATGGCTAAATACACTGTTTCACAGGATAAGAGTCCCTCAAGGATGAGGATTGACAAACCATAAGGAAATCATTTAATGGGTATAAATTGTTAGCATGTTTATCGACTTGTGATATCATGCATATCAATCCCCAATTTCTTGGTTAATCGTACATATGGGTGTGAATTAAAGGATGGCTCAAAATTATATTTTATTTCAAAGTTCTGATTTTACTTTTAATAGTAGAGATTAAATGTTGAATAAGCCAAATGGCATATAGTTACTATGTTCATCACTGATCTAGAACAAAATAAAACATTTATCAAGAAGCCAAATGGGCTGATGTTGGAATCAAAACAACTCTTTTTGATCTTGATTTTTAAATAGAAATTTGAATATACTAAATTTGTATGACTGTTCAGAACATAACAAATTAGGAAAATTATTTGAGACTGTTGTACAATTTTTTTTCTCAAGTTATGAATTGTAAATTATGATTATTGTATGACCAAAATTGTGCATCTAATCTTAACATTGTTTACTTGAATATGGAAAAGAACTGCTTACATAATGGAATATTTACTTAAATCTTAAGAATGTATATGTATATTCCAAACTGTGTTTGTTTTCAGACATATATGTGTACATGCATAAATGCTACATTTATGCGCATGCACATACATGTGGTATACATTCTTATTTCATCTTAATTTACTTATTTGATTATGATTGTTTAATTTCATTTGCAAATGAAAGAAGTGTAGAAATGGAACAATGTTGAAGTGCAAATACGAATTTTAAGGAAACATAGTTATATGATGAATAGATGAATGGATATACTAGATTTTAAATGGATTACTTGCTTGATGATTGATGAAATGGAATAATACAAAATTACTACGATAGACTATAGCACACTGGAATATGATGCTAGTAGATGGTTTAGAAGGGAGGGATGCCCCTTTGTTATGGAAAGATACCTTCCAAGAATGGGTGCCATAGA
The DNA here is from genome assembly GCA_007258455.2 of Sequoia sempervirens. Taxonomy (NCBI): domain Eukaryota; kingdom Viridiplantae; phylum Streptophyta; class Pinopsida; order Cupressales; family Cupressaceae; genus Sequoia; species Sequoia sempervirens. The sequence goes on from VDFB02083462.1 coordinate 92,787, forward strand.
GTGTAGATTTGCTTTTCCAAATCTAATTTAAGTTGCATTTTATGCAGCATGATCTTGGCCAAGCTTTGTAGTCATTTTATTCGAAACTAATTGTTTATTATTTATCCTCTCTCTATCTTCTTTATCTTTTTACCTAACATGGAACTTGCATGTTCTAACAATAGATAGAAATGCATGTAGTTAGGCACACACAAATTCCTCCTTGCAAATTGTATCTCTTGTGAAGTGTTCCATGCAGGGTCAAGTATTCTTCGATGGACATAAGAATTCTAGGGAAGCATTGCTCTATGGTTGGGTGGAAAAGTACCTGAACCATTTTCTCATCCACCAATGGAGGTGAGCTATCGAAGAGGAATTTTAGTGAAATTTTGATCTTATTGATGTATTTGTATCATTGATGTAATTATTGTATTGACTATGTGGCGATTTAGTGCCAAGTCAAACTTTGTATATTGACTATTGACATTTGGAAATGAATATATATTTAGATTTGTTTTATTTATGGACATGAAATTGCTATTCTGGAAAATAGCTATGGGATTTATGTCTTAAATTTATATTCGTAATGTCAAATTATTAATTTATTTTGGAAATATTAGTTGGGCATGTTACAAAAGTGAATTATTCCATGGAAGTTAGCCACATAATGCCTAACTTTACATGAAGCAGGTTGAATTTAAGAATTATAGAAAAGATGGATTCTACACACTTGGGAGAGATAATTCATCATGTGTATGTATAGTTATGTGTGAGTCATCATACTTATCTTTGTAAAGTTGGTTGATAAAGATAATTTTCTCTATTATAACATTAACCCTGCTAGCAAGGTCAATGAGAACTCCATTAATTGTTTTCTAATTGAAACAAGTAGGTATGTAGAGAGGACCATTCTTTATACCAATGGGCATATCATTGGAAGAAAAGGATATGGAAAGGCTAGGAATGTCATGCACTTGAGATGATCAAGAGTGAGCATCCATCATGTTCAACATATTGTTGAATAGAGTAGGAGAGGAGATTTAGAAGCAAAAGGAGAAGGATCGACCCCAATAAAATTAGCAAAAATGTGTGGGAGAGGGGTTAATATAAATGTGTAAGTTTTGGTTGGGATTTTCCATTGACTTTTTATTCAACCTTTTTGTTCCATAAATAATCTAAATAGAAACCAAAACAATGTGTTCTTTCACCAAGTTATGAAGATGCATACATCTCTCAATATTGTGGATAGGTACTTGATGGAATTGGTAGAAAGGCTTTATGTTGTACAAAGTTGGAAGAGGTTTGAATAGGGGAAAGTTGAATTAAATTATTCTTAAGAATTTTTTACATGATGCTATATAAACATTTAGATAATTTTATGAACTATTTGTGCTTCTAAGGAACTACAATAATCACATCATAAGTTTGAGAATTGTTTATTACATTTGTATTTGGTTGAAAGAATCTAGTTTTCTTATAATGCTCTAAAGAAGATGCACCACCCTGGGTATTAGTGGGATTCAATGAGGGAGAGACCCCATGATAACTCACTGATTGGTAATAGTCATGCAAGCTTGTGCAAAGATGGATAAAGGAGTTATATTTCATTAAAATAATTATATCTTGCAGTGCTAGCTGTAGATTTCTGTTGAACACTCTTTGTGTACATTGAAATCTAGGAGCACATACAAGATTTGAGAAAAGAGAGACTGGTAATGAAAGATAAAATAAATAACCTTTTCACCCTATCCCTACTTGCAATGGAAAAGGTTAGTAAATGCGACCTATGGTTCAATATTTGCTTAGAAGTGGTGAAGGAACTAGTTAATTAGCTGTTCAAATGTGTTAACAAAGTTAATTAGAAGTGAGAAAAAACAATCCAATGTAGTATCTTTCATTGATCGCAAGAAGAGCTTTGCTAACAAAGCATCTTGGAATATATTTAAAAATTTATTGTACAAGGAAACAAATGCAAAAACGCTCATCTAAGTATCAACTTTTCCATTATACTTCTCAAACCTGGACACATTAAAATGTGCAGGTAAGGGGGTAGCTAGAATGTGCAAGGATAAAGGAAAGTACCTATAATATAGAGGGATTAGTGGATAAGTAGAAGCATTAGTCTTAGAGGTGAGTTGGCTTTGTATTGGCCAATGTTTTTCATTAGTTGGTTGATGACAAAGTCAATTGTATGCGTGAAAGTTGTATAGGTCTACATAGCTACAAATGTGAAAGCATTGAAGCCTAGAGGCAAAGAGGTGCCGAAGGTTCTTCCAAGTAAGTGGGAAACTAATCCAATAAGAGGAGGATTAATTGTGGCCATGGGTGTTGTAGTCATCATGTGCATGATAGGAATTGACATCAACATGGAAATTTATGTGCCAGTTCAATGTTTGAATGTGAAACTATTTTGTTTGTGAAGATATAAGTGTAGGATGAGATATTGTTCTACACAAAGTGTGTCAATCCTCTAAGAAATTTTAGAGATTGAGGTTTTGTTATCAACATGTTGTGAATAGCTTAAATGACATGCATTGCTTTAGTGAGGGTGTTTTTAATTGAATTTAATTTGTAAATAAATTTTGAGTTGGGTGTGCATTTTTTGATGTTTGATTGTTGAATGTGTGAGTTAAGTTTGTAGCTTGCTTTGCTCGAATGGAAAGGTCCTAATGTCAACTTTGTTGTTTTTGTGTGTTTGGGTGTTGTTAACAAATTATTGAAATTAATCTAAATATTGAAATAACATTGTAGATGAATCATTTTTGTCTTTCAAATGTATTTGAATTCTTGGAGAAATTAAAGTCAAATATTTCAAACTACACCAATTGTTGAAATGAGCAATGCTAAAGCAAAAAATGAAGCTTGGCTACCTCTTGTGTGTTTTATGTATATTTTGATGTTTTAATGAACCAAATATAAATTTTTACAATTGCTAAAATGACTTATGAAAGTAAACTATAGTTTTTTAATTTTATTTTATATAATTATATAAATGAAAGAAAATTGTCCTTTGAATTTAAATATTTGAATCAACTAATTAAAGAAAAATTTCCCCTTTTCCAATTTATTGTGACGAGATGAAGATTTAGAAACTATGCAAGTGAATCAAAATATTGAATAATTAATTAAAAATTCTTCCAATTATCTTCAGTTGAATCAAATCTTTTGTAAATTAAATTACTCACAAATTCTTGTTTATTGCTTTCAGTACAATGGTGCCCATACATTGAATTTTTTGTGGGTTTGCTTATTTGTTGATTTTTTTGTTCATGGTGAGGTGGAATTGATTTTTTTATTGATATTATCCAATTATGTGATTGTTTGATATTGATTTTGGAAATAAAATATTGTTTCTTACATGAATTAAACTAATTTACTCTAACAAATTAAGTTTATTATATTCTCAATTTGACTTTTGATGTAGAGAGCAACAAAATTAGAGCAATAGAATTACTAGACTAACCTAAAAACAACTAATCTAACCTATTATAATAAACTAATATAAAACAAATAAAATGGAAATCCATGTCAAGGCAGAAGTAACAATCTAATATGTACAACAAATTATAGGTGGCAAATTTATCCTCCAGGACCCAATTGCTCAATATTCTCTCTTCTCAACTTTGGACTCTCCCTAGAATGAAAGGAAGGTGGAAAGAAAAACACGAGGACAAAAGAAAAGTAAAATGAAGGGATCTTGTTATTTTTTACTAATATTAAAGCTTTGTAGTTGATAAAATTATATTTCGAAGAGCCTAGAGGCTTAGATTTTTTTGTAGAAATATGAGAGTTGTAGTGTCCCTCTTGTTTGCATCTTGTTAATGTGAGATTGATGTTTTATCTTCACCATTTCCTCGTGATTGTTGTGGTAATTATTTTATGGCTTTGAATGGTGTGTATGAATCACCACATATTCAAGATGAGGTTCCTCAACATGTTGATTGTTCATATTTTATATGTTTACATGCTTGGTTTATCATTATGCTTTAGTTCAATGATATGCATTATTTATGATATGATTAAATATGAACCTGATTATTTATATTCAGAAGAAATGATTTATATGACAGATGTATGGATGTTACTTTCATGCTTCATGCTATTGAACCCTGTTGCGTGATTACGTTTTGCTTCAGCTATATATACATTGAGCAAGTACCCTAGACACGTGTTGAATGGTTATAGGAATAGGGCTATTTCTCCACTTGGCTACAAAGGTCTGATTTGTTCCCCAATGATGGTTAATTGGAAGATGTCACATTGTGCTTCCCTATCCATTCCTCGATCATACTCAATTGAGTATAGTATGTGTCATATTTGACCCTATGTGAACCCGGATCTGAATCAAAGGCAATTTTGGATTCTGTGTATGTTGTGAACAACAAGTAAATTCCTAAATTAATTAATGGTTAAAATTATTATTTTTTGTAAATAAAATTTTAGGAATTTAAATGGTTTCCTATGTTGGTTATTAAAATATTTTATGTGTTTCATGAAAGGGGAAAATAGAATGAAAGTAGAAACATAATTAATCTATTGTTTAATTTAATTGTGAAAATTCAGTGGGTTGGGAATTGTAGGTTATGTTGATTTAAATATCTTGTTTGAATTCAAAATTCCATAAATTTAAATGAATATATATGCTTATATGGTTTTAAAACATGAATTTAAATGATATATGTTATTTAGAAATTTTGAAAAAAGAGGATAAAAATTTATTAATATCAAAAAGTCATCAATATAGAGTAATCAAGGTCTATAAAGGCACCCAAAGAAAATCAAGATCCCCAAACTAGCCAACACCCATCCAAGACACAAAACCACAACCAAGCCAGTAGTCTGCCAACATCAACTAGCCATGTCCTCCAAAATAATCCTCTCTAAAACTTGGCAAAAATCAAGGGATGACTTCTCCTGTACCTCAATCTACCAGTCCCAGCATGCTCAAAAGCCCATTTGGCCAAACAGTCAACAACCTTATTCCATTCCCGAGGGATGTGATTAAAAGACACCACCTCTAGCATGGAACACAACTGCCAAATATGTCGTACAACTGAAGCAAGTTGCCAATTAACCCCCTCCAAATTTTGCCCAGTCAACAAATTAACAATGATTTGAGAGTCAGATTCACAGATAATCTTACGCCAACCAAGGGAACAGGCTTGCTCAATAGCCTAAAGAATAGTCAATCCCTCCATAAGATTTTTGGAACGTTTCCCTTTATGAATGGAAAATAGGAAAATAATAAAACCAAAGCTATCTCTCCCAACCCTACCAATCCCAACAACCTTGTATTACCCCTAAAGGAACCATCAGTGTTGATATTCAAAACATCCACCAGAGGAGGAGACTAACACCCAACTCTCTGAACCTTCTTTTTATCATGCCTACTTCTTTGGACACAAAAAAAGTTGAAGGCCAAATCACACAAGCACAATCTATTCACGGTCTCATCATCACTCCTTTCCAAAGGAACAACCACTTCACATTTAGCATTCATAGTCTCCTAAATCATACAAAAAATTCTTTGCACCCTAAAAAATCTTGTGATTCCTTTCCAACAGATTTTCCAAAGGATGAAAGAAGGACCAATGCACCACGCAATCTCGAGGAAAGAGGCCTGGGTTGGAGGTCTCCCCAGGCTACTATAGAATTCAGCCAAATAAGAAGCATGAACACAAGGATGTATCCAAATACCCCACTCAAAATACCAAATAAGCATAGAGAAAAGACATCAAAAGAACAAGTGAGAAGAATCCTCCTCACTACAACCACAAAGAATACAAATAGATGGGCCCTGAAACCCCCGCTTCTGAAGATTTTCCCAAGTCAAGCATTTCTTCCAAGCTAAGGTCCACGTGAAATAATTACACTTGGGCCAAGAGAACTTAAAATCCAAACATTTTTCCACCAAGGAACTTCCAACCTGCCATACTTTTGAGCAATCAACTCCTGATACCCACTAGCCACCGTGAAAACCTCCTTAGGATTCAGGCTCCAAACCAAAGTATCTTTATCCCTAAGAGAGTTGCATTATCTACCTACCAAAATATTGTGAAGCTCAACACAATCCTCCTCTAAGACAACCACTGACCACTCACTGGGTACCTTCCATCTAGACACCTCCACATGCCCACATAGGTAGGAGGTCTTGAAATCAATCACTCGAGACTAACCAACCTCCAAGAAGCACTGACAAAGATCCTGCAAATTTGAATATCTTCTCATGATAGGGGAAAACCCATCCCAAGAGTCAAACCAGAAGAGAGCCTCAGACCCCCTAGTGCAAATCCAAAACAAACCCTCTTTGATCAATTTAGCACCTTTTTTAAGTGTTTCCCAAATCACAAAGCCTTTCCCCACAAGCAGGTATTAAGGAACCTCCTCCTTTGGTACCCCATTTGAATATTTATGAGAAATAATCTTGGACCGGACATGATCTTGTTCCAAACACCATCTCCAATAAAGCTTGGCAGATAGTGCCAAACTAGTCAAAATAGAATTCCACAACCCGAGGCTACCAAACTGCTTCAGCCTACAAATAATATCCCACTTCATAAGGCTCCACTTGGAAGATGAAAAACAACCAACCCATAAGAATTATCTATCCAGAGAGTCCAAATCCTTAATAAAACCAATGGGAGCCACTTGGAGCATACACCTATAATTGGGAAGAGTCTGAACCACCGACTTAAGAAGCTGAACGTGACCAATGAAAGAGAGCCATTTGTGAGTCCAATGGTTCACCTTTGTACGAAACTTGTCTAAAATATTTTTCCATGAGCCCTTAGGGAGGGTACCCAAAGAGATAGGAATTCCAAGATAATTCAAAGGTAGAGAACCAATTTGAAACCTCAAAATACGAGCAATCTACTGTTGAATGAGCCTCAAAGTATTAAAGAAGAAGATGGAGGATTTACCCTCATTAATCATCTTCCTAGAAGAAAAAAGATAAATGTCCAAAGCCTTGTGCATTTTAGTGGCCTATCTAACATTGGCCATGCCCATAAAAGAAGTATCATCAATAAATTTTAGATGTGACTAAGGAGGTAAACTATTTCCCCATACCCCAAACTTGGATAAGACCTTGCACCACATTTCTCTTAATAGCTCTCCCCAAACCTTCAACCAAGAGAATGAATAAGTAAGGAAAAAGAGGATCCCCTTTTCGAAGACCTCTGGAGACCCCAAATAGGGAAGACAACTCCCCATTAATCAACACTAAAAATGAATGGTCATGACACAACTCATAACCCACATAACCAATTCCTCAACAAAACCAAAAGCAATAAGCACTTTCCTTGATCTAAGGACCACTTAACTCTATCATACACCTTTGCCATATCCAACTTGATGAATATAGCTTTTTCTTTAGAGGTCACGATAGACTGAATTGTTTCAGTGGAAATGACCACACCATCCAAGATTTTCCTATCTACCACAAAGCCCCCCTATTCCTCAGAGATAAGCCTTCCACTATTTCAACCTCTTAGCAATAAACTTGGAAAGGATTTTATAGAGCACATTGCAGAGAGCAATAGGTCGAAACAAACTCAGGCTATCCGCCAATCACATTTTGGGATGAGAGCAAGAAAAGTGGAATTCATAGCCCTCAACATCTACTTTTTCCTCTAGTATTCATGAACCACCTCTAATAAATTCAAATTTATAATATCCCAAAATTCCTACAAGAATTCAATCAAAAAGCCATCAAGCCTAGGGTCTTTCCCCTTCTTCATCTGAAAGACAGTGGCCTCCAATTCCTCTAGGGAAATGCAACCCAAGAGGTGCTTATTCATTTCCATAGAAACAAATGAGGGAATATAAGAGAGAATATGATTTTCTTCAGCCAACCCATCTAGAGAGTCCTCCCTAAACAAGGAAGCAAATTATTGTGAAGCTTCTCTGGAGATATCTCCCAAAGAGGGAAAATGTTCACCCCTGACATTCACAAGAAAAGGGATCAAATTACCATGTCTCCTAGCCTTCACAAAGTTAAAGAAGAAGGTAGTGTTTTTGTCCCCCTCCTGTAACCATTCAATCTCAGCCTTTTGTTTCTAATAAATCTCGTCACAAAGCTCACACTCCTCTAGAAATTTCAAAGCCCTTGACTCCTCCTTGAGAGAGTCCTTAGAAAGGAAAAACTCCCTAATCTCATGGGTGATAGCATCCAAACCGGTTTGAGCAATAGTCTTAGCATGGAAGATATTGTAGAAACACTACATGTTCCACCTTTTGAGCTGGTACTTCACATACTATAGTTGCTTGGTAAAAGAATACATAGAGGTACCAAAAGCAGGTCTACCTAGATGCCACCACTTAGCAACATAATTCTATAGAGAGGGATCTCGTAGCCACATAATTTGAAACTTAAAAGAGGGAGAATGGGTAGCATGAGAAAATAAAGTAAATAACTTAATAGGCCAATGATCTAAACCCCTCCAGTCCAAAATCTTAGAACAAATAGACCAAGAGCCACCAATCTAGAAACAAGAAACCATGAACCTATCAAGCCTTTCAACAATACAATCCTCCCCTAATCTCCTATTATTCCAAGTAAAATGACCATTCAAGGAAAAAATATTATCACGAAAAAGAAGAGCAAAAGACTCCAACCTCAAAAGTCCTCCCCTCTTTTCTTCTAGATCAATAATTTAGCATTGAAGTCACCTGCAATAATACAAGGATATAAAGGAGAAAAACTTTGAATAAAATAGATGTGAGACCACAGGCGCTACTTACCAGACAAATCTATAGGAGCATATATATTGGAGAGAAGAATATATTCTCCAGTTTCCAAGCTCAAAGAAACCACATATTAAATAGAATACTTATAGGACATCCACCAAAGAGGGTAAATCTTCCATGGATTCCATAAACAAGCCAATCCCCCAGCATTACCTAGGGCACCAATGCACTGGCATTGACCCCCACCCCCAAAGTTTAGGCATTGTACCACACATATTCTCAACAAACAACTTAGTTTCCTGTATAAAGAGCACATCAAGAGAATGCTTTCTCACCAAGTCACCGACAACATTTTGTCAAGGGCTATTGTTCAGGCCCCTTACATTCCATGAGAGGATAATCATTTCTGAGGGTTGGAAAAGTGAGAATTAACACTAACAGACCTTGACTCCACCAACATCCCCCCCATCATCTTAATTTTCTCTAGGTCCTTCTTTCTCGCTACCTTGGAAGCCTTCTCAGGAACTCCTTTCTTAATATTTTTTTGGTGAAGCCCCAAGGAAGGAGAAACCTTGTTTCCTTTTTCCAAATTAGACACCATCTTCACCAATGGAAGAGAGTTCTCCACCTCAATATTTTCCATAGTGCCAAGGGCCTCAGGAACCTTTGAAGCCACCAAACTAAGATCAATATCCATTTAAAAAGCACCACCTTCCTAGATATTTTGAATCAAATAAAAAATATTGCCCTCCTGAACCACCTCCAAGACACCTTTTTCCAGAGCCATCATACCCACCTCCTACTGGCTAAGGTCATCCAACACATCAAAATGATTAAAAGTGTCCCCTTCTTGTCGCTCCATAAAAGTCCTCTTTTGTCCACGATTCATGTTGCGGCGCCTTATCTACAAGAACACCAAGAATAGGAGCCTTTCCTTTACCAACCTTAGGAGGGTTGCTATGAGGTTTAGTAGACTGAGACTGTGAAGGTTTAGACCTAGGACATCTTCACTGTAAATGACCATATTCATGGCACAACCGACAATGGAAGGAAGAGTCTCATAATCAAGTTGTTGCATCAAGAAGATGTACCCACATGAATTTCTAGAGAATCTGGAAGATGGTTACTCATATCAATTTTAATACAAATGTGAGAAAAAGTCATTACCTTCCTTTCCTACATTTGTTGAGGACCCACCAGCTTCCCCAGAAGTAGAGCAACCATTTGCAGAATATCATTTCACTAATATTCAACTGGGAACCAAGGGAGGCACACCCACATAGGAACATGATTCGGGAGCTCCTTCGATGGGTTAAAACTAGTGTGTCAAGGCTTGATGAATAAACCAATCTGGTTGTGAAAATAAGGCCCTCCTTTAAAACTCTGTTGTGATCAACCATGCAATTAAAAATGACCATAAAGTAGTCATTTTCTAATAGCATTACTTCCATTTCACCATTTGGAGCCCAAGTCTATTGAGGTCGCACCTCTAAGAAAGGGAGAGAGACACACATTCCCATGATTTACAAATCAAAGCATGATTTGAAAAATACTTCACATCCTGAACGATTGATTCTGGTTAAATCACCAAAATAGGTCTATATTTTCTCCTCTCCACGCATCCATTAATTTTTGGGATGTGAGTGCCTCCAGACGGAGCCATCCCCTCCACCCCAAAAGATTTATTCACAAAATGACCCTTAGCATCAAGTCTCGAAGGAGACCGAGAGTTCGTGCACAACATTTCTCAAAAATCCATATTGGGTTTAAAACTTGATGCTTCACCAGAATCCATAGGCGAAAAACCAAAAAGCAAGACCCCTTATACCTTGACAAACCTTCACACCAAACAATAACAAGTAGCAAAGAAGAAATTTTTTTTAAAAAAAACCCTGCATGCTATAAACCCCACCCCAACTTGCAAAAAACACCCTCACCGGCTAACACCCATGCCACACTAATGTAAACCGCCCTACAACACATGCAGACTACGCCTCTTTAAGGTGCAGGCCTACACAACCAAAACCCACGACCACACCATTATCACACCTTTCTAAATATTAGATACCAAAGGGCAATATGATAATTGACTATGCTATTTAGAAATTTATTGATGTGTCTATTTGGGATTTTGAGGAAAATGGGAATTAAGGAAATATAAAATGATTTTTTTTAATTTATTTCGAAAGTGAAAAAGGGTAAATAGGAAAAATGGGTTTATTTTTCATTTTGCAATGTTTTATTTTTGGAAGAAATTTGAGAGAGAAAACCCTCTTTTGGGTGGAAATTGATTTGTTGATTGTGAGTGATTCAGTGGTGGAATTTGACAAGGTCAGATTTGTTGGGTTAGGAATCAATAGGGGATTGTGCTTGTCGGTCTTGTGAGCTCTCATTTGGCATGCATGACATGCTCTTCATTCCAAAATTTGATTTTGGTTGAGGTATATTTATTTTTTTAATCAATTTAGTCAATTTCTTTCAAATTTGAATATTGGAATAGGATTGGGGGAGTGTAGACACCTCCCAACGTAATTTGTTTTGTGAAATTACATGCTCAATTTATTATTTTGTTAAAAATTTGAGAAATTTTAAATGAATGATGTTATAATGCCTAAATTTTTGGGAAATGTGTAAA